>OX579658.1:2507189-2673793 GCA_951230895.1 Carpatolechia fugitivella
ATCCATACCAAAACCAGTATCATGGCCACTCTACGTAGTTGCGACAGCGAGATGAGAGCGTATACGTACTACGCCCGCGCGCTGCGCTCTCTCTCACTCACCCCCTTGCACTCCCGTGTCACAGCCCGTGCGTGCGTAGATCGAATTAATACTAGGGGTAAGAGCCTTCCGCTCCCCCAAAAGTCCGGTTACGCTTGATACGTCGATTTTGCCACACAAGCTTTAGGTCCATGTAAAAAAAAAAACAAAAAGCGTAGATCGAGTGATCATGATATTTGTTTTTTGCGGGAGATAAACTAATAGTTCGCAAAAAAAAAACATATGATTCTTTTTTGTGAAATGTGTTCTATTAACGATACTGATAGCATGGAAAAAATATGCGCACTGTCTCCGAGATAACCCTGTATTTTGATTATTTATTCATTCATATATATATATCTCACTATAGGTACTATACTTATTTATATATAACAACCAACCAACCAACCTTCAGGCATACTTATGCATACAATATTTTGATTATTTATTCAATATATCTCACTATAGGTAGGTACTATACTTATTTATATATTCTTTAGGAAAATGAACGCAAACTAAATACACACTTTGTTATTTAAAAGATGTGTAGTAGGGTAATCCAATATAGTTGATTTATACCTTTTATAAAGGATCACAAACTTACGTACCTAAATAGACCTAAATAGCTTAGATTGGTAAATGCAACGAATTATCTATAGTCTCTGAGTAACCGTCTAACAAAGCCCGCTAAAACATGGCACTGATGGCACTAATAATTTTGACAGACGACGACGACGACAGACAGGCAGATGATGTCGCTGCTGTACATTGAAGCTTACTTTCGACGTTCTTACAAACGGAGTCATATAAAACATTATTGTACCGCGTATTCGAATGTCGTATGTATGGTATAGTTTTGCTTTCTTTGGCACTTATTCATTTGGTGGGGTCAAGTTTGAAGCGTAGTTCTCTTCTAGACTATAGATAATTCGTTGGGTAAATGTACGTATAATGATCTCTTGCTTGATGTACCTACCTACTACCTACGATCTTTTCTTACCATGTGTCCAAATCAAATCTTACAGTCCACTGCCGGACTATGAGCCTCCTCCACTTAAGTGGAGGGTTTTGCAGGCGGGTTGGAGATCGCAGATTAAAAGGTTACTGTATCAGACAGCGCTGCTGCCCGTTCCCTGTTCAATGTGTAGTCCCTAAGTCGCCTCTTACGACACCCACGGGAAGAGTAGGGGTTGGTGACAAATTATTCTACTCTGCCGTCACCATAACGCTTGTTTTGAATGCATCAATTTGATGCTTTGGTGCCTAGCTAGATTGGGGCTAATTCAGAAAGTAATGCTCTAATCACAATATTGCTGCGCCCTTGCTTGTCACAAAATACTGTACCCTTTATTCATAAGACCTTTTATGTACCTACCAACTGTGTGCAATAAATGATTTGAATTTGAATCCTAAGTTAAAAATCCGATTTTCGATTCAATGAGCAACTAGCTATTCACTATCGACCCGCGGTTACTCTCGCATTGTGTAAGATTAAATTTTCTCGTATAAAGTATTCTATGTGTTCAGCATCATAAGTTTTAATTTAGAGTCTATGTTGGATATTTTCTGTTACAGGATATGAATGAACCATCAAACTGGTATAACGTCGATAAATGCGAGCCGTTGGACCTTCCATACAAACCACACTGGGCAGCAAATCTACATTACAATACAATTTGTTTGCATGCAAACCATTACGTAGGAAAGTCTTACGATGTCCACAACCTATACTCTCTGTATCAAGCCATCTCTACTTACCAGTAAGATGTTTTTACTAAATTGATAAGTGGTTCCGAGATATGTGCAGACTTTCAAAAAGGTGCCTTGTCCTAGATTTATTGAAAAGACGGAAAAAATATATTGGCTTCGATTCGGGATGTCACGCTCTAATCCTTAATTTAAGTTAGTCCGTCCTTTTTACCATTTATAGATTGAAAAGGGACAGGAGATGGCCATCCTAATATTAGAGCTGTCAAACATCGAATTTGAACCTTTTGGCCGTGTCGATTGCACAATTTTAGAGAGCACTTAAAACATGCGACTTAAAAATCTCTTAAACTGACAGCTATGCCCTTATTTTAAGTTATCATTCGTTCAAATGAATATCATTCGTTCTTCACCTCTCTTTCATTGGTCATAAAAACGAAAAGGATAGCTGGATTTTAAAATTAGAATTTGAGCATGACATCCCGAATCGAATCATTTTTACTCAGCTTTCTTATACTCGTATTACCAAATAAATAAACAAATATACATGTACGACAAAAATTATCATGAATGTTAAAAACTTCTAGTAAATTTGCTTCTATCTAAATCATTTATGATGAAACTGATTCGCTACAGGAACATGTATATTAAATAAGTACTAGCGGTCCGCCCGCGGCTACGCTCGCGTAATGTAAGATTTTCCCGTGGGAATAAGCCTTTCCCGTCAAAAGTATCCTATGCGTTAATTCAGGTTACAAATTATCCCCATTCCAAATTTTATCCAAATTCGTTCAGTAGTTTTCGCGTGAAAGAGTAAGACACGCTCCACACCTTCTGATCCTCCGTCCTAAAATGGAAATCCTCATTCTCTACACACTGTCCTAACTAGGAGCTGCTGTTGCCCTATACATTGTCTGATTTCTTCCTATATGTCGGATAGGACGGTGTAGGATCGGAAGACACTCCACAGAGCGTGTTTAAGAAGTGTGTATGTGCATGTGGACTTGGGGTATGGTGCGTGCCGCGTGCGTGTATTGGCTGGTTTATGGCTGGTTTACACGTATTAAGTTGTCAAATGGTTAACTAAATTTCAACAAAATTTTAAGCGACTTAATGCGTGTAAACAACGAATTTAGTAGTAAGTTGCAAGTTAAAATTTAGCGTGCAAGTAAACAAGTATGTAGATTAGAACTTTTCTATTTTTCGAGTAAATTGGTGGTTGTGGCCAGTCACTTGATACGTTTGGACAGGCACAATTTAGTTAATTTTTAGTTAAATTAATAATAATATAAAAATAAATATTATTGTATACATATTTATATAGTATATTATGTAGTTGTATTATTTATTTATGTAGCTATATTGACATATTATGTATGTAGGTATATATGTATGCCCTAAGTATAAGTAGTTTGTTTATGTAACTTTGATTATTAGTATTAAATAGCTTATCCTATTCTGTTTTTCTTGTGTGCACCGTCCCACAGTTCCAATGAAGTTTTCTTGTACCCTAAGGTTGCCTGGAAGAAATTGCTACCTTAGCAATAAGGCCGCCTATCTGTACACACTTTTATCTATCTTTTGTACTTTCAAGCTATATCCTTGTGTGCAATAAAGTATATTCTATTCTATTCTATTCTAAATATTTTATTACACTTTATTATTTTATTTATTATTTTTATTTCGCTGTTGATCGTCCATCTTGGGCTAACTAAAGAGCTTAACAACTAAAATTACGTGTAAACACTTACTTAAAATTAAGTCGCTTAAAATTTTGTTAAAATTTTGTTACTACTTGCCAACTTAATACGTGTAAACCAGCCATTAGGGTCGGGCCACACTGATCGACGGCGATCGACGGTTTGCCTATACAAAACGCGCGCAAGGTATGGAAATGCGTCGATCAAACGCATCGACGCGCGGCGAACGGATTTCCATACTTTGCGCGCGTTTTGTTTGTATAGGCAAACCGACGATCGCCGTCGATCAGTGTGGCTCGACTCTTATTATTCTTGCTATAGTTTTTAACTACTCTATTATATTTTCTATGTTATGTATAAAAGCTATTTCAACTGTTTTTTTCTTTATTTGTATTAACTCAGTGCCCTTAAAGAAATCCGTGGCAAGCGTCCGTTTATAATAACGCGGTCTACTTTCCCTGGCTCCGGCCGCTACGCCGGTCATTGGAGTGGAGACAATGGAAGCTGGTGGCAGCATTTGCGCTACTCTATATACGGTGAGTAGTATATTATTTAAAACACATTGTGGAGTTAGAACACACTCAGAACCACTTATTCTGCCAGGGCCCCGTTTCACGATGCAACAATTTACTAGTAACAAGTTACAATTTGATATTCATTGCGTAGCCAATTCGCCTAAACTGTAAGCCCTATCGTTTTATCTCATTGTCTACGCAATCTACATCAAATTGTACTTGTAATTTGTAACTTGTAGCTTCGTGAAACGGCCCCCAGGTGTTGCGAGAAAATTACACTGAAGTAACAACCTAGATTTTCAATTAGGACTCGAATACAAATTATTGTTTTTATTTATGTTATTGTTTTATTTTTTACGCATTGAGATTATGTTGGAATGTCTATTTATTTTATTTCCAGTAAAAGTTGTAAAAAAATAAAATCCAACACGCACGGTTTATAGAAAAGGAAACTCTTATTCGTATTTTTCTTCCTCGTTCAATAATGTTTGTTTTCTAGACATTCTAAACTTCAGCCTGTTCGGCATTCCCCTGGTGGGCGCGGACATTTGCGGTTTCGGCGGTAACGCCTCTGTGGAACTGTGCAAGCGCTGGATGCAACTCGGCGCCTTCTATCCTTTCGCAAGAAATCACAATTACGAGGGATCTAAAGTGAGTTGTTTTTGACTCATATTTACCTAAATTAGGGCGGCATTGCGCGATCCCATGAATTGGTTCATTTGTTCTTATGTGTTGTTATTTATTCTATTAAAACTTGATAACAAATGTTTTTTCCTCAGGACCAAGACCCGGTCAGCTTAGGTCCGGTAGTAGTAGAAGCCAGTAGAACCGCGCTAAGACTCCGCTACCGCCTGCTTCCTTACTACTACACGCTGTTCTGGGAGGCACACACCAAAGGACACACTGTGGCCACACCGGTCTTCTTCTTGTAAGTAGCTTTGAGATGTTGCAGGTCATCATTTCAGATGAAAGACGTCCACTGTGGACAAAGGGAATGTGGCAGGTACACAATTTCAAGTGGTATCAAAGTTTTGCTAAGTACGATTTTATACTTTGCCATCTTTTGTTTTAATTTTGATTCTACTTTTGACACATTCTTTTTGCATAATTTATAAAAGTTCAATATGCTTTTGTGCTACTTTCCTGTTGCCTAAATACAAACAAATAAATAATTAACCTTTATTTTTTAGATCTCCAAACGATCCGGAGCTAGATAAAATAGAGCATCAGTTCCTTATCGGCCATCACGTTTTGATCTCGCCGATAGTGGAGGAACACGCCAACACCACACATGCGTTCTTCCCCGGACCCAACAAGTGGTATAACATCGTCAGCGGAGAGTATTTGGCGTCCAACCAGTACTTGAATATCACTGATCGAGATATGGTGTCGGTACAGGTGAGTACTATGGTACTATAATTAAGGTACGCCAAATACCCATATGTCGGTATTTCCACGCTAAGACTAGATATCCTAAAGGCTATGCGATCAATATTATTCTACACGACTATTGCCCAGTGTGGATTACAGGGGATCGGACTGTTCCTAAATTTACCATATTTTATGAATTATTTTTAAAATATAGATTAATAGCAGACGATTCGCGAAAAAAAAAACAGAATCGGTTGAAAAACGAATTTACAGTGATTTTTTTAAAGTTTCAAAATGTCTGTCTCTTTCAAAAACGATTTTTTGTATGGAGATTATATGGTGTTACTAACAAATGACGTCACAAGTGGGTATGTGCCTCTGTCTAATCTTGAATTTCAAACCTTTATAAATCGGTCAATTTTAAAGATAGAGCAAAAATTCTTAGTGTTCGATAGCAGAAACTAAGAAGATTGGATTTATAAAATAAAATAAAAGTAGTTAGATCCCATATTAATTCACTAAGCAGATTTTTATTTACTTAACCATTTATTGCATTCAGTGAACAATACAAACATAATTACCATTAGAAAAAGGAGACACAACGCGTCTATTTATGTTTAAAAAAATGTCTTCTAGCAGACCTAAAAAAAAAACTTCGCAGGCTATTGTAAACTGTGCAAGTTCCTTCATGACAAGAACTAAAAAACGTCAGTTAAAATATTAATATTTTATCCAAGGTAGGTATTTTATCGACAACGCAACGTCGCTAATAAATCAGGAATTAAAACAACTGAAAATAATAACGGGTACCTTTTAGTTACAATATAACGTCGTCCGTTGGCGTAGAAACTTTAAATTCAAGGGGTTTCAAATATATTACGGTACCAAAAAAAATCGGTATTGTAATTTTAAGGTACCAGTTTTTTTAGGCGTTATATTAAATAAAGCATTCCAGCTTTTCTCCGATAGAATTGACGCGCTGTTTTTTGGGACTGAAATAAAATATTGGTTAAAATTAAATAACGGCATCAACAAATCGGTAGCGAAATTATTTAATTAAGCGTCGTCGCCTTCTGTGATTGATACTAGCCACCACGCGCGAAAAAAGCCTAGCGAAAGAACAAGATAAAAATATTCATTTATCGTCGATCAATTTTACATGTGCCTTTTACGGTTAGTCCGAATGCGCATAGTTTTTTAAATTGGGATTTTTCGGCTCTATACCTACCTAATTTTCGTTCAACTGAAATTACCTATACAATAACAACTCATTTTTCGTCGGCGCACCAATCGGACTTCCGAATATAAAACTAAACTTAACTCTGTCTGTCTGTTATACAGATAAAGTACTAAATCGATTTTGATAAAATTTTATACAAATATTGTTTGGTACCCACCCAAAGACGAACAAGACTACTTTTCACCGTGGGAATGTCTTATTTGTGGTGTTGTAAGTATTAGCTACCTCAGCAACATTACGAAAATGAACAGCGCCATCTACAGTCATCCCTCCGTATTCATTGATGTGATGGCGCATGCGCATCCAAACGCTGGCGTAGTCAGACAGCTAGGAAAAGCGAAACTAAGTTTCAAATATATTTTTTCTTCTTTAAATCAGGGTGGCGCGATATTGCCGCTACAAGAACCCGTCCCTTCAGGACCCGTGACCACCACCAACACCCGCACCCGCCCGCTGCAGCTGTTAGCCGTCCCCGACCGCGCGAAAACCGCAGCCGGACAGCTTTACTGGGACGACGGCGACAGCAATGGTAAGTAGAAACCTGCTTAGATTTAGGAACCTGCTGCTGCTTAAGCTTAGAAACCTGCAAACACAGTAAACCGAAATCTCAATACTATTGTTTCAAAACTTTTCGAGTGGTTGTTGATTCCGTGAAACTGAACAACTTTTGTTTTGAAACTTTTTAAATATCTTAGAAATAACTTTTGATTTTTCATTGGAAATTTATCAGCTGAGACTGAGAGTCAATCAATCAATCAGCCTATTGAAGAGTCAATTATCACGAAAATTCGAATTATCAAATCATTCTACCATCATTCTACGACATAAACAAGACAACAATACAAAATAAACTTTTTTGGGTTATTAAATTTAAAAATATAACTAATTTAATTAATTTTTCGATGTTTACAGATAGCTTGGAAGCAAAGAAGTACAGCCACATAGAATTCACACTAAAAGGTGAAGTTTTGTCCAGCAAAGTGGTCCACTGGGGATACAGCGCACCTATAGTCGATAAAATAACCGTTTTGGGCCTCACTAGCCCGGTAAAAACCGTTACCCTCAACGATAAAGCGGTTAAATTCGAATATAACAATAAATCCAAATTACTAAACTTAAACGATCTGACCCTCGCTTTGGACAAACCATTTACTGTTAAATGGACTTATTAAAATACGTCTTGAGGAAATAAAAAAAAAAATAGCTAGCACATTTAGCTGGACAGTTTGACCTTGAGCGCGGTCATCTTCATTCCGTAGCTGTATGTGCAATATTCGCTTGGACTAAGAATATTCGTAATGAGAGTGTTTTGTTACGTGTGCTAGCTACTTTAGGTACCTAAATATTTTCCAATATAAACCGACGATTTTTCATGTAAGATATAAGTTACACTATAACAATGATAAATCTAATCAAAATAATAATGTGTACTATCCAATTATAATTAAAATAATATTGTTTTATCAACCATAATTTTTGTATCATTTTAATTTTAGATTAAGAAATTACGACATACTTCTTGATTAGTCGATCCCAGATCCCTGATCCAAGATTCCAATAAGAAAAGTGCTGTGTCATTTGTAGTTGATAAATTAAATCCATGATAACACAACAATAACATTTATTGCAGCTAAATAACTATCATTAATATAATTTAATAAAGCTAAATTGTAAAATTATCATTATTATTTAATGAAAATTAGTAACTCAGTCGGCCTTCTCCTTTTCAACATCTGTTTTCAAGAATAATTCATAAGCTTCTTCATCCATGAGTTCATCTACCTCTTCAGGCTTCGTCAATTCTAATTTGAACAACCAGCCTTGATCATTAAAAGATGTGTTTATCAGTGATGGTTTTTCCTCTACTTTCTTGTTCTTCTCAGTGACGTTTCCACTAAGCGGGGAGTATATTTCGCTGGCAGCTTTGACGCTCTCCAAAGCTCCGCATTCGTCGCCAGCTATTAGTTTTGTGCCCGGGTCGGGTAGTTGAGCGAATACAACATCGCCTAGTGATTCTTGAGCGTATTTGCTGATGCCTACTGTGCCAACACCTGGAAAATTTAAACATTAAAATATTATTTTTTTGCACTTTGAATGCTTCTTCTAGTCTAATAAAGGAATTAATGGATAAGTATTGAAAAAAAAGCAATAAAAGTCTCAAATAAAGTGTCTATGTCTATGCATTTTTTCTTGATAATTTTTTAAAGTGGGATATGGCGTCTTAAATTAAGTATCTGATTCTTGATTTAAATTACTTATACTTTTCACAGTAATTATGTCACAGCTATACAGTGTTTCGACATAAAATTTGATGTATATGAAATAGATTAAAAAAAAATAGTTTTGAAAGGAGCCCTTTTCCATCCAAAATATTGATAAGGTTTGTCCCAGTACCACTATGATTTGGTAGGAAGGATAAATATTACTATAGTCCCGAGTGGATCTATTGTAGTTTTTAGATATAACATCACATTCACAATGCATCCAACAGTAAAATATAAATTCTAATATTTTTACCTTTTTGCACAACAACCCACTCATGTCTGTCGGAGTATCTTCTAGGAGGACCGGTGCTGTACTTATGATGCAATTCACAGTAGGTTAGTTTTACATTGGATTTCAAAATGCATTGTTTCAGATACAACTGTCTTGAAGCAGAAAGTAGGCACCTTTGTAGACCCATAGCCCCTGTAACAATTTGAAAAATATGTTATACAGGGTGTCCAAAAAGGGTGTTGGCAGTTTATACCCAAAAATAATATATGAAAAATATATCATTTCATAATTTTATTACTATTTTGCAAAAAGTACATACAATGGAAAGTTTACGATAAAAATATTATGTTATCCAAATGACGTCCATTACGTCTTAATCCATTTTCTAATGATATTCGCACTGGGAGATAAAGAAATGTCCCGTACATTGAACTGCGTGTGATGTAAGCGGCGAGTTGTTATTATCGAATTATTGTTTTGATAATAAGCTCTTACACAAAATGCGCGCTGAGCTCGGGTATACGAATCCATTTCAACTAAATTTCCAATAAATTCCACATATGACATTATAATTTGTTTTTGCTATCTACCCTCATTAAGACAATAAATTCCACATATGACATTATAATTTGTTTTTGCTATCTACCCTTTTTGGACACCCGGTATTATGTAGAAAGAAAAACCCATGGTTAATTTAAGTTGCCAGGGCATTCCTAACTTTGCTGTTCGAAGCAAACTTGGTACTTAGTTGATCCTTGTGAATCACCTTTGTAACTTGTAATCTTGTATCACCCTACTGCAACTGTCATTTGCCATAATGTTTGTGCCTACTAGCAATGAAACTTCACAGCCTCCTTATAGTTTGTCAGAACAATACAATGAGTGTATAAAAATAGATAATAACAGGTCAATAAGTGTAATGATAAACAAAGAGGCATTAAGATTACTATGAACTTGAACCATCCATGAACAGTGGCTATTGACTCTTGTAATATTATTTAGTTTTTAATTATGCTTGCCTTGCCATTAGGTACTTTTTTGTTTCCGGAACGCACCAACAGACACAGAATAATGAAGATCATCACTTTGTTGGTGAAATAATGCAAACAGTTTATTTTTTATTTGCTAACATGTAACATCTTTCTTACATGTTTAATATAAAATCTATAATTATAGCCCTAGGTAAAGAAAATTTCCTTAAATTGTAATAAAAACTACTAAATCTAAAGAAATAAAGGATGAGAAGAATTAGGGTTACCTTTGTTTTACGATTCAATGACAATGTGATGGTAATCTCGGTCTCACGGCAAATGTTATATTAATAACTTCTTACATGGACATTCGACGTATTTTGATAGTTTTTATTTTAAAATAAATATCAGCTGAGATTCGGAATACAACTATTGAGGTTATGTCTGTGTTGCCAGGTTTTTTTATTTTAGTGCTAATGAATGACGATTGACGGGAACTTGCTTGACGGCGAGCGAACAATCAAACAAAAGAGCAACATGAACTTGAAGTATTTTCGTTTCGCCGAGATGAGAAGCCGGAGAAGTTATATTATGATAGTGTAACCTCCAGATATAAATAATAAAAATAAATAAATGATTATTCGGAGATATTTCTTTTAGTATGTGGATAATGTTCTGAAAAACTACAAGTTGTTGTAGCTAGGGCCTATGTCTAAAACTATGTGCTGTCAAAGAGGAGTAGGTAGGTAGGTAAAAGCTATCAGCCATCAACTGATTTGGACGACACTAAAAATGGTCATGCATGACCGTCTAGAAACGCCTTTCTGAAAACTGGCAACACCCAATGAAAACAAACGGAAAACGTCAATGCGTCCATTCGGTCAGTCATCTCGTGTTCATATCTCATTCATTCACTTTCATTCATCGCCCAACCATGACTGAAAGATGTCAAACGAAGTTTACAGAGAAATTTGATAATCAAAATAATATTATTTACGTTGGAATACTAGTGGGATCTTTGGGCGTCTTTTATTTTTACAGGTACTTTATCATATCTGTTGTTTTACTACAGCCGTTCTTTGTCTAAACGTTTTGCTAATTCAGTTTATGTTCACGCAGATTTCACTTCGCCACTGGGCTATTTAGCTATGTGTTGGGATGTGTGGCTTGCTACTACGGACTAAAATCGCGTATTCTGCACAATTATGTGGAACAGTGGAAGTGCCATTTAAAGAAAATCATTAGTAATGAAGAGCTCAAAGTTGAGACTGTCAGGGTAAGTAGGCCTTGTTTTGAATGATAAAAACTTTGTTATTTGTTTGTCAATACCACTAGCGCCAGTTTATTGTACTTTATTAATTACTCGGACTACAATTCTACTAATCTGTAATTTATTTCAATTATCACATAATCTCAACAAGAGTGAAAAGTTTGATCTTCATGTTTCTTAATCTGAGTTCAAGGCACTGCTATGATTCAGCCTCTGGACGCATTGTTATTATTTTTTGCAGGGCTGTGACACATGTGGCTCTAAGGACTGTAACAGACATGATTCCGGAAATAACCCTGAACCTTGGGTTGGACTACAAATACATAAACAGTTAGACCTAGCCATAGAAGATGTGAGTTATTTAAAACTTAAAAAAATATGTAGTTTTCAGTATTTCAATCACCACAGGACATTCTTTTTTAAATATTTGTAAAGTAAAATTTAAAACTCTGAAGGTACTTACAGATAAATTATGTAGGTAAGTAAGTATATAAAAATTATAAAGTTGTCAGGTCAATGATGATGGATAATATTCTGGACAATTAATCTGAATATATAACAAAAATATATCTAGTTGTGAAATGATCCCATAATATTCTAAATGGGTTGTAATGACCCACACCTACCCCAGTTCTATCTATTATTTCACTGAGATATCTGAAAATTACGAAATTGGAGACAAAAATATTTCTAACATTGAGACATTTTACGGGCTTACCGTGATAATATTAACAACATAAATATAATAGGTAAGCCCGTAACATGTCTCATAAATGTTAATAATAATAATGATGATAATGACTGCAAAAGTTTAAAATTATATAAAAATTGTTGTGGGACAAAATGATGAGAACACAATTTTTTTTTGTTTTTTTTTTCAGTTTTACAATACAATATTAGAACAGTTTATCAATTCCTGGTACAGCAAAGTGACTGTACAGCCATTCTTTATTGATGAATTGAGACATCAACTCCGATATGCCTCTGCTAGTCTACTTAGGAGAGCCTTAAAGGTATTTTTCACTGCTTTATTATACGCCTTAATAAATCAATATATTCAACAACAATAAACAATAAAAATGACATGTTATACCCTAAGTCTGAAGTCTAATCCATTTAAATCTGCAAAAGTAATTTGTTACCTGTTTTATTTCTCTTGCATGCTGAACTGGCCCATACATTAGTAACCATATTCAGTAAAAAAATAGCTAGCTTTACTTTGGGAATATACCTATAGTATTTTTTGTTGCTAAAGATATTATTATTATAATTAGCCTGTAATGTCCCACTGCTGGACCTTTGCCCAGGGAGGTCTTTATTTCCCCATTGTTCCGCCATTTCTCCAGGTCCTGGGCAAGCTCCCACCAGTCCAGTCGATAGGTGTTTAACTCGTCTCGCCATCTTTTTCGGGGCCTACCTCGACGTCGGTTCCCGTCTTGAGGAGTCCACTGCGTGACGACTCTCGCCCACCGTTCTGGATGCATGCGGCTTACGTGCCCGGCCCAGTTTCATTTTAGTTTCGCAGTTTTGCGGCCCACGTCAGCTATTTTAGTATGAGAGCGTAGGGTAGTGTTCCTAATACGATCTATCAGTTTAATACCTAGAATGCTACGTTCCATAGCTCTCTGGCAAACCTTGAGTTTGGACTTTTGCTGATTAGTGAGTGACCAAGTTTGCGAACCATAGGTTTACTTACTAATAGTATTTTTGTATAATAATATGGCAAAAAGATTTATTTGATGACGATTTAATAACAGTATGACAGATATTGTAATGTAGATATTAAACACATACTATTCTCCATAATATCCAGAACCAGAAATCCCAATACAATATTTAATTTCACAGATAAATTATTCACACCTAATCACTGACCGCCTAGTACCGTGCGCGATACGCCACTACGTCGTATGTTCTGGAGGGAACAAAGGTGTTGACTCGTGCAATGAGTCCAAAGGAGCTAAGAACATCTTGGAAGGCTGTGGGATGGTGTTACACCCAGCCTGTGCGAGCCGGGCGGCTGAGCTTAAGTACTTACGAGCAGTCACAGATGCCATTATGCCATATTTGTTAAAGCCCAATGAGGTGCACAATTCGTAAGTATCCCACTCATCATTCATTATCAACAGCTCATATACGTCTCCACCGAGGGGCTCGAGCCTACCCTGAATTAGGGCGATAGGCCTTAGTCGACCATGCTGGCCCAGTGCGGGTTGGTTGACTTCACACACAACCTTTCAATTTCTTCGAAGGAGTGTGCACCTTCACCGTAAGTGTTTCTAATTAACGTAGATACGAATTCGAAAACACATTGGTACGTGGTGGGGATCGAGCCCTAGCCACTACACCACCGACGCTCCCACTACCAGCTGTTTTTCCGCGGCTTCGCCCGCGTTGTTTACAATTTCCCCGTGAAAATAATGTAGCCTCTGACCATTCTTGGGTGACAAATAATCATTGTACCACATGTCACCAAAATTGGTTAAGTAAATTAGCCATGATAAGTAATATACAGACGGATGGAGTTAATTTTATGTTCATAACTATGCCTCAACACAAACATGTTCTGTGTATGTTCAAAGCTACAGAGTTTATTTCTGACATCTTACCTCAGCAATTCAAATTAAATAACGATTTGTATGAAATTAATATGCTGATGATTTATCTTATCTTTATTTAATTTAAAAAAATTTTTTTTTGTTTTTTTGTTTGGTTTTTTTGGTTGGTTGTTCTTTTCTCGTTTTTATATTTTTTCAACGTCAAATCTAAGCATTCACCGTGTCAAATCTGCATACAAAATGTTAAACACCCACAAAAAAAAACAGCCAAGCATTCTATCCTGTACTATTTTATATAATTCCAGAGTATTCCATGTACTTATAAGAGAGATATTCGCGGGCTGGGTGCTCCTGTCGCTGACCGACGTGCTGGCCGACCCCTACATACTGAACACTCTGATAGTTCTCGCCACGGGAGACGAGACCATGGCACAGCTGCCTACTACACCTAATTATCAGGTAATTTATTAATGTTCAGATATAAAACAAGCCTGCAAAAAAAGCAGTAGGTACTCCCCAGTAAGCAAGTAATTTACCCAGTTGATTTACGAACGACTCCTAAACTAATATTGGTTCAAATTCGCTCTAATGTTAAAATATTAGATTTTTATTCGAAAATATTGTTTCGATATTTAAAAAAAAAGTGAAGTGAAAGTGAAAATGTGTTTATAATGTTTCGATGTCTAAGCTAGCAACCTTTAACAAGGAAAGCTTCAGTGTTCATTACTAGTGTACGTACACTCACTTCACTTCCGGTGATAACCGGAAAAGATGGGTCGGAAGTAACTCCACAGGCCTGTGGAGTGAGAAGGTACGAACCTTCTGTACTTTTCTTTTGTAAATATAAAGAATAATTTCATAAAAGTCCTAATCTTTGAGCAATAACAGAGAAAAGAAAACGAATGATGTTTTGACCTCTATGTGGTTACAATAGAGCTGATACGATAATATTCTTCACCAAGTGTTTCAATATCACGGAAATCAAATCGTTGCTGAAATAACGTATTTCGCATACCAACTCATTTAATAATCTTGAAGGTTTCAATCAATCAATACTGATCGTGCAGTGTTGCCGTTCGAGGAAAAATAAAACCACTAAACTCTTGTCAATAAAGCGCAATATTTTGGAAAAGCGGACGTCATAAAAAGCGCTAAATTCCACTAAATTTTGGCCGTTGATAAGATAAGAAAATCAATCATATTTAATGACTTTATGATAATTTTATGTAATTTTAAAAATCAACTAAGATTGACAACTTCATTTAATTTTCGTAGTCAGAGGAGCAGATGATATTTTATGCCTTCGCCAGTTGAGGTTTTTCTTTGACAGTTTTGGTAATTTTGTTGAGGTGATGACTTTGGTAATATTAACGACTTTTCTTAAGTTTTACGGCTCTGGATCCCGACTTTTTGGCCTAATTGGAAGTTGCCAATACATTTTTCCTCCAGATTCAACAAAAATTTATAAGCGCGTTTTTTTTAAAGGTCTAGAAAAGCGCTAGATCTAGCGACAACAGCGCTAAAACGGCAACATTGATACTGATGCACCACGTGCATACTGCATAATTTATGCGCGTCATTATTAGTTACTGCATGATAGAGAAGACCTTGACTTTTGTATGTGGTTGCTTAAGAGGTATCATAGTCCGTTGCATTGATGATCTGTCATTTAATTTTCTATGCGAAGTATTAACTTAGCAATTAGGCTAGGTAATAGCCTGTTTTACAGGTGTTTTGTTTCACGTGGGTGAGTGAGCGTTATTAAACGTCTTTAATGAATTAGTTACTAAAAGTGGCACGTCCTAACCAAACTGGGGAAAGATCACAAAGATATTTTTTCTTGATAGTGTCCCCACCGGGAATCGACCCCGGGAACCTCCGAAATGAGCGGCAAAATCTCGGCCACGGAGGCTGTTGTTAAAATAACTGTAAACAGTCTATAGAATAGATAGTATTTGTCATCCAACAGGTGGAATTCCTGGAGACGTTCGCTCGGCAAACGGACTCAGTGTACGCCGCCCGAGTGAAACTCCTCAAGGTGGACCTGGATATGGTCGTCCAGGACCAGGACCATTTCTACGCCTTCATGCAGTTTCTTAAGACTACTAGCCATATACACCTGCTGCAGTTTTATAAAGATATCAGTGAGTGTTCATTGGTTTATCATCAATCCTTTTTAATTTGTGCCTCTATGAAGGCTATCCATCAAAGGTTCTCATTGAATTACTGAGAACTTTGGTCACGCAATCAAATGGCTGGCAGTCCAATGTTTTAAACTGAAGTGAAAATAACTTTAAGTATTAAAAATCTCCGTCAATAACAGTTCATTAAAAAATATATATATTGAACCGATTTTGATGTTTGCAATGTGCCCTAAGTTGAAAGATACTTAATCACACTAATATTATAAATGTGAAAATATATTTGGATGGTTGTTCCCCCTTCACGCTTAAAGTACTCAATGGATTTGGTTAAAATTTGGAACGGAAATAGTTTGTATGATACTTTTTACGGGAAAAAGACTTATTCCGACGGGAAAATCTTTCACGACGCGAGCTTAGCCGCGGCCGGACCGCTAGTCAAACATAAAAAGAATCATTGCAATCCGATTTCTAGTTTTCAAGACATACGTGGACAAACATAAATACACTAAATTTGGCACACGTATCCAGAAACCCAAGAATAGGCCAGTCAAAATCGACATCAAACATCGCAAACGCGCATGTATCTACGATATGTTGTTAGGTTTCTTGAGAGTAATTTACACCCAAATTTGCAACCCTGAAAACCCTGTGCTACCCCCAGTTTCAGTTATTTTTTAAAACTACCCTAAGGTAGCGTTTTTCAAGTATGTTTGCCGTATAATTTAATAAGGCTAACTAGATTTTCTACAATTTGAGTTTAACCCCAGCACTCTAGGTCCATTAGTTGCAGAGATACAGCTTGACAAAGGTAGACTTTCTTTTTAAAGTGTATATTTTGTGTTTGGGTCATGTTCAAAGACACGTACTGGCTAAACTAATGGTCCTGGAACTGCTTCAATTGTTCATCTGATTGTTTTGTGACGCAGACTCTTTGGAATATGGTTAGGGGATCAACATCAACTCTCTTGATGAACACTTTCACAGAGGTGGTGACTGATGCCAAGGTCTTCACTTTGTCCTGGGTCAGCGTTTTTCGCGGTATTTCGAGGTTTTTGGGTAGCACAGGGTTTTCAGGGTTGCAAACTTGGGTGTTAACTACTCTCAAGGGACCTAACAACATATAAAAAAATCGTAGTTACATGCGCGTTTGCGATGTTTGTCCTTTTTTGTGTTGATATTGACTGGCCTAAGAAGTGCAATTCCAAAAACATTACATGCATATTTATACATACAGGTCAAAGTCAATTTTTTTTATTCGAATTAAGATTTTTACAAATCATTTTTCGACGTCAAAGCTATCATGGATGGCACGTTCACTACCAGTGTACGCCCTCTGTGGAGAAGAACGCCCAGAAGAAACTCCACAGGAATTGTATAATTGTACTTTTATTTTAAATATATAAAGAATCATACAAGAGTCATAATTACAATCTACTCCGCTGATTTGGAACAACAGTTGACCAGACGTTTTTATCATCTAAGTAATCATTTATCGTATAATAGGCCTTAGAACATAAAATAGTTTTAATTTTAGCTTTAAATTGGCTATCGGACAGATTTACAATATCATCTGGTATTTTATTATAGAAGCGAATACAGTACCCCATGAATGAATTATTAACTGTACACAGTCTAAACTTTGGGTGCGCTATTTTATTTTTATTTCTAGTATTTATATTATGAA
Organism: Carpatolechia fugitivella; assembly: GCA_951230895.1. Taxonomy (NCBI): domain Eukaryota; kingdom Metazoa; phylum Arthropoda; class Insecta; order Lepidoptera; family Gelechiidae; genus Carpatolechia; species Carpatolechia fugitivella. Next base: position 2,524,924 of record OX579658.1, read on the forward strand.
TCAGAATTCTTAGGAAATAGCATTGTGTTCTTCCAGACATACAAGATGTTTTCAAATATGTACTGTGAGGATATCAATTTCTTTAAACAATTCCCTTAGGGAATCGCGACCACGCAATTCATATATGGAACGTATCGCCCTCTTCTGTAACACAAAGATGTTATTTATGTTAGCAGCTTGACCCCACAATAAAATTCCGTAGGACATAATGCTGTGAAAATAGCTGAAATATACAAGTCTGGCAGTAGCAACGTCAGTCAGTTGACGAATCTTTCTGACTGCGTATGCCGCCGAGCTGAGCCTTGCGGATAACGCATTTAAATGAGGGTCCCATTGTAACCTTGCGTCGATAGTGATCCCCAAGAAAACTGTTTCATTTACATATTGCAAATTTTCGTTATTCAAGACAATAGCTAAGTTGTTGTTCCTTACATTAGGCAATGAAAATTTTATACATTTTGTTTTCTTGGGATTCAACATTAAATTATTTGACGTAAACCAATCATGGATCTGGGAAAGAGCGTCATTTACTTCGTCAATATCTTGATTATGTCTGCTAGCTTTGAAAATTAGAGAAGTATCATCAGCAAATAACACTATCCTAGATCGGTTTTGTACCATAAAAGGCAGGTCATTTATATATACTAAGAATAGGAACGGTCCAAGAATTGAGCCCTGTGGCACGCCGATTTTGACTTTAGATCCCAGTGGCTTCGTGCTGTTTATTTGAACTCTTTGAATTCTATTTTCTAGATAGGAACTGATCAAATTTAGGGCTCCGTCTCTAACTCCATAATGTTCCAGCTTTATTAGCAGCGTCTCGTGATCGACGCAGTCGAAAGCTTTAGATAGGTCACAGAACACCCCAATAGCATCCTGCGACTCCTCCCAAGCCCCGTACACGTGATGTAGGAGAGCAACTGCAGCGTCGGTGGTCGAACGCCCCTTAGTAAATCCGAACTGTTGATTATGGAGTAGATGGTTCAGATTAAAATGAGACAGCATTTGATTAAGTATTATCCTTTCAAAAATTTTACTGAGTACCGGAAGTATCGACACTGGCCTAAAGTTACCGGGATCCTTTTTATCTCCTGACTTAAATAAAGGTATTATTTTACTATGTTTCATTAAATCTGGAAATACACCCTGATCAACACAAGAATTGAATAAAAATGCTAGGTAAGGTGCCAGAGTTTCGATTATAGAACTACACAAAGAGAGGTTTGTAATGCCCTGGGCGGGATTCGAACCCGCGACCCTGTGCGGGCACAACTAACATTGTTGAGTATGGGCTCGGACCAACCACTGGACACCACCTGTCAGGGCGCTACTTTCCGAAACGCATAGGTGCATTTGCACATATAAATATCTCTGGGCGGCCAATACCTCGCGGCTCACTTCAGTTTCGACCAATTATGAGACCTGTCAATACCTTGCGTAAGCGAGATGAACCAATCACGACGTGTTCCCCGCGCCCCGCACCGCAACTTTTTCGTTATTAGTTTGTTAGTAAATTATACAGAATGCGGTATGGGCCTCTTCATGGGCACGCCAAGTACCGCGGTTCCGTGCCGTTCGCATCCAGCTTCTTCCCGCCACTTTGGCGATGTCGTCGGCCCAGCTGGAAGACTGTCTTCCGACTTTCCGACTTCCTGTTCTGGGTCTCCATATATATATATGAGCAGCTGGCTGTCAAGCGGCCAGAATGGAGAGCCTTAGTCAAATCTAAATACTTATTTGACTTTGAAGCTCAACGCCGCTCTGACCTTGACTCAAAGCGCGACGAATTGAAAGCCCGACCACCTGCGGCGAACAATTACACGTACCTTAATGGTGTACTCTCGTGTCTGGAATGTGCGAGGACCTTTACTCACAAAATAGGCTTCGTGAGTCACATTCTGGTATATGAGCGCTAAAATCGGAGCTGAAACAGTCGCCGTGGCCGAAATCGGTCAGGAGCTCATCATCATCATATATATGAGTTATATACATATTCGGAATCAGGAAAAAAAGGCGCATCTGCTCAATTTTTTTTTTAATTTTTATATTCAAGGAATCCAAAGATACAATAGGCTCGAAAGGCACAAGTGACACTAATATTCATGTTTTTTAGAATTAAAAGGCACATTTACTTGAAATATTACACTATTGAAAAGTCACAAACACGTAAATGTTATTATTATTTACTATAATAAGACATTATCAACCCACGCTATCCTTGCGCTGAACAAATTGATTGTACTGAGTTCATTACGTACGTATGACGACAGATGGCGTTGTTAGTTTCCAGAACTAGGTAACGATGCGTTTTTGTCGTTTGATGACATTGCGAGTGACATTTTACATCGACGTATACTAGCTGCTGCGGCTTTTAATTTTTTAAATCTGTCATTAATGCTAGTGACAGATTATTAATTAATTTCATCATAGTTTAATTAATTTCATCGAATTTCCTGTTTTTTTCCACCTTTATATTTAATCAATAAACACTCAAACAATGGCGTCATTTATGGCTATTGCAAATCTTAAATAATATGTCGTTATGATTCGAAATTTCGAAGGGCTCAAGCCTACCGTAAATAAAAACAATATTATACTGATTTTTTTTTAAATTAAACTTCGCTGTCTCCCAGAAAATTAAATTAGTGTAGACTAAGGCCCCGTTTCACGAAGCAACAATTTACTAGTAACAAGTTACAATTTGATATTCATTGCGTAGCCAATTCGCCTGAACTGTAAGCCCTTATCGTTTTAAACTCACTGTCTACGCAATGTACATCGAATTGTACTTGTAACTTGTAGCTTCGTGAAACGGCCCCTAGGTATTGTAATTATGAAACCAAATCTGTTTGTTTATCCTTTCGAATAAGTATTATAAACGCGCCAGTATAATCTTTCACATTAGCGGTCCCGCGGCTACGCTCGCGTTGTGTAAGATTTTCCCGTAGGAATAAGAATTTTTCCCGTAAAAAGTATCCTATGTGTTAATCCAAGGTGCAAACTATATCTATTTCAAATTTCATCCCAATCCGTTCAGTAGTTTTTGCGTAAAGGGTAACAAACGTCCAACCATCCATAGTTACCTACAAACTTTCGCGTTTCGGTCCGCCCGCGGCTACGCTCGCGTTGAGCTAGATTTACTCGTGGGCCCATAAAAAGTACCCAGGGTACAAACTATCTCCATTCCCAATTTCTTCCCAATCCGTTCAGCGTAGTTTTTGTGTGTGCGTGAAGGCGGAACAAACATATAAACATCCAAATATATTTTCACATTTATAATATTTCATCCCCACACAGGTCGAAATTTCAAAAACGCTAAACAAATATTTATTTATTTCTTATCAAGTGCCTAAACACAAAGTTTCATGGTGTCCAATGGATAACAACCTTATATTTGAAGTCGGTTAAAAAACGATTCATTAAAAAAAGAGAAAATTGGAGTAGACGTGAAAGGCTACAAAAACTAATCTTTTTTCCAGAATCATTCCAGACAAAAATCCTCAACCCGGAGCTAGAAGCGACCGAGTTAGCGTACCTCCACACGGAAGCGTGCGATATGTACTCTCGTTACTTCGGCCCTGGCACGCCACAGGCTCTGCCAACCCCGCTGCAACCCCTGGCTGAAGAACTGAAGGAACTGTTGTCATTACCGCCATCTAGTGTTAAGAGGTGAGTCTATTCTGTACTCTAACGTCTATTGATGAGTCTATACTGACTCTAACGTCGAGAGATTAGTCTACAACGTGTTAGCTAAATAACGCAAAACCTCTCAGGTCAGTCATGACACTGAACAACTATTACACACAACACAACACAACTATTTTAAATTATCTATACCTTTTTCTTTAACTTTTACACAAATGACTCGATGATCATTTTGTATGAAATGTTTTTTTTTTAGATTAATTTGTTATTTTGGATCAACGTTTCATGGGCTGAGAGGTTTTGCGTTATTTAGCTTACACGTTGTATAGATCAGTCTATACCGACCTCTAACGTCAAGAGATGACTCTATACCGCCTTTTAACGTTAATGGTTGAGTCTATACCGCCTGCTAACGCCAACAGATGACTCGTTGGCTCTTTGCTGATCTCTAACTTCAAGAGATGAGACTGCCCAATTTCCAACGTCAAAACGTGAGTCCATCCCACTCTATAACGTTAATACACGAGTTTCTACTGACTTCTAACGTTAATACATGAGTCTCTACCGACTTCTAACATCATTAAATGAGTCTCCGATAGTTTAAAGATATATCTTTTTCCAGATTACAAACTAGTCGAGCGCTGTACCAGGCCGCGCGGCATTCGCACGCGGAACTGGAAAAAGTCATGTTGCCAAAATTTTTACATAGTGAAGAGGTGAGCATGTCTATCAATCAATCAGCCTATTGCAGTTCACTGCTGGCCGTGTGCCTCCCCTCGGGCACGCCAAAGCGCACGATCCCCCGCTCTCCTCACCCAGCCACCACCAGCGACCTTCCTCAGTCATCAGTCCCCCTGGCAGGGGGGCGTCCCACACTACGTTTCCCGAGACGCGGTCTCCATTCGAGAACCCGTCTGCTCCAACGCTCGTCGGTTCTGCGACAGACAGACAGACAGGTGAGCATGAATCCATACCAAATAGATGCTAATAGGTTGTTACATGCATGAGCCATGTAATAGGCCTTCTGATGGTTGTCGACGTTACAATCTACACGATGAGAGGAATACTTATACAATCCACAGTAAATAAATAAATATCTCACTCACGGCCATCTGATATCCCAAACTAAGCAGAGCTTGTACTATGGGTACCAGACAGCTGATATACATTACTTGAATAGATAAATACATACTTATATAGATAAACAACATCCAGACACAAGGCAAACACAAGTGCTCATCACACGAATGTTTTCCCTGGGCGGGATTCGAATCCGCGACCCTGTGCTTCAAAGGCAGGCATACTACCAACTAGGCTTCGGAGCCGTCGCGACGCGTCGTATTGATGTTGTCAATATTTGATTTATAATAGAAACTTATCTCGAATGGAAACCGTGTCTCGGGAAACGTAGTGTGGGACGCCCCCCTGCCAGGGGGACTGATGACTGAGGAAGGTCGCTGGTGGTGGCTGGGTGAGGAGAGCGGGGGATCGTGCGCTTTGGCGTGCCCGAGGGGAGGCACATGGCGGCTCAAATGTCTAGTACACACATTTGTCTTTACAGCGAGATTCAACCTTTTTTTTTATATGCTAACAGATGTTGGAAACAGTTTAATAAAAACAAATGATTCAGAATAATATTTCCCTTAATAATGAAATAATTTTAATTTGCAATAAGAAAGTGAAAGGGGTCTTTTTTGAATTATATTTTAATGAATTTTTGTATTTTTTCAGTATTATAGACTGCTTCTCGGTTCGAGAATACCCACCGGATATCAGAAACAGATGACGAAAAAGTGAGTAGATTTTAAAATTATTTTTCATTTCTCATGCTCTGAAAGTGCTTATTTGTGAAGGATATAGGCTGCACAAAATCGAATTTTGTGCACAAGTGCATTAACGTATCTACTCATTAATGTATCTATATTAAGGCAAAGAAAATGAGCCATACAGCCAAACACAATAAGAAATTCATAGTTAGAGTTTGTTATTTTATAATATTTAGTTTAATTTATTTGCTTTATGTGTTTTTTAAGACAAAATTTAAATTCAAGTACGGTAGGTTATTTAATTAATTTAAGAAAATTATTATTACAATATTAATTTAATAGTAGGCTGTATAGGTCTGCAGCCCAAGCCTAATATCAACATCGTAAGATTAAAATGAAATAAAGCGGCGGGAAACAGCTCTTGTTTTTTCGTGCGTTTATTAATTTCTTCAATTTGCTTACTACTGTTTTATTTCCTCGCAAAGAAGTGAAAAGCAGAGTTTATAACTCGTCCACAAAACCATTTTATCCTCGACATTACTATCAGCCCTCGCCTTTGACTCGGGCTGCTAAAAGTCTCAATGGTTCGTTTTGTGCACTTGTTGTAAAATCGACTATTTATGTATGTCTTTGTCTGTGTATTTTTCCATGGCACCTAACACAAAAAATCCTAGTGGAAAACGAAGAGTATTTTTTTATCTCTAAAATTAGGCCAACTGTTTCAGGCCACAAGAAAAACTAATTCACTCAGCCTTAAAACTCGGCAACAGAATTCGAGGCGCTTTAAAATCGCAGACCATTGACGGCCAAGTACTGGACTGTTTCACTAACGCAGATGTCTCCGACGGCGATGGACTCGAAAATATGGACATTCTGCAGTATCTAGACACCATCGCCGACGAATCCAGGGAGCAAGATCTAAGCTCGTGTAAAGTCGTGTTGACTAACGTGGAAACTAGATTCGTAAGTGATTTTTTATTTATATTGTCTTTGAATCTCGTAGAAACTCGGGTGAAACTCAGATTAAATTCGTTATAGCAAAGTGATAGGTTTACTTAAGCTTTAAAAGCCAACATTTATTGAAAACATTATTAAATTATTATAGTGTATACTTGCGACTGTCGCACTTAGTGAAACTCCATATTTTTATAATTTAATTTAGTTCATCTCCAATCCTTTTTATTTGTAAGGTAAAAAAATAAGCAAAAAAAAAAATTACAAAAAAACAGCTGACGACGAAATAGCACCATTCCAAATCTTTTTCAAACAAAACTAAAATGTCGAATTATAAACTTTTGTTTCAATTGATTATTTTTAGGGTCTAGGGAGAGGGATAATGGAGCAGACAAAATTGTACAGTTCTGGCACAAAATCAACCTTTTATTTGGTATGAACATTCTAAGATCTTGTAGACATCAAAATTTACATATAGGTAATCTGTGTGGAGCGAGATCTGTTGGCCAACTGTAATAGGGAATATGCACATTTTTTATTAATTCATTAATCGAAAAATTTTAAGTTCCAGATAAACACATAAAAAATATGTTTTCAAATATCTTGCTCAGAAACAAAGTTATAAGGCTTCAAAGTTGATGGTTAGACAGAGAGGTCCGACGTGACCATTGACGTCATTGGTCACGCGGGCCATACATCCGCCATAGAAAATTTTGTTTTCGTTGATGATGAAAAGAGAGACAGAAATATTTGTTTAATAATGTTGTATCTAGTTTGTTTTTCGATCAATTTCGATTCTGTTTTGACTGTCAGTATTCTATTTTTGTATACTTTCAGATGAACTATGAAAATATGTAATATTTTTTTATGCATATTCCCTATTCGCCATTTAGCTTTATCTGCATACAAATTGCGGGCAACTAGACGTCTGTTTGCTCCTTGCTATGGGTTTCAGTGATATTAAATAAAAACTATTGTTTTAAAAAGACAAATTATGGTGACGGGAAATATTACTTCAATTAATTAACAATCAACATTTAGATTGACTTTACAATTTTAGGGTCTAGAAAATGAGAGAATGGAACCAGGAAATTCGTACAGCTTTGGCCCCAAATCAACTTTTTATTTGGTATGGTATATCTTCAACCGTTTTGGCATTAAAATTATCATATCATACCGCAGTCCTCTTGCTTGTATTTCGGTGCTAAAATCTCGCTTGTGTTTGGGTTTTAATCATTATTATTAATGTAGCTTGATTACCATTAATATCACAATTAATATCTACCAAAAGTGCGTTTGAAAACATGGAAAATATTGACTTCAAAAAAGCCTTTTTTCACTTTTACTTATTCCAAACCAATGAATGTAAGTAAAACAAACAGCTTTCAAGTAATAAATCAATTACTTGAAAGCTGTTTGTTTTACTGTTTTGAAATGCACCCTATACCTTGATTTTTAATTCCGTGGAATTCTGACAGATGGAGTATTGCCTGGCAGAAAACAGGTTACCAAAATTACAGGTATCACGTTTTGATAAATAAAAAAAACACAGTGAATTATTTTAAAGTCATACTTTATGCAGCCTTCATTTTATTTCATCTTTTCAATTGTTCAATGGCTATATTATTTTTAAGTTGTAATCTGTTCAAGTTACTACATTCAATGTGGGAGAATATTTAATAAGACCGGGTATCATTTTCAAATAACCGCAGATTGCAAACAGTGGGTTAATATTTCTATTTCTAATGCAAAAAGGCTTTTATAAATGCATGGAACCGTAAAAATAAAAGTGTTCTTAATCTAACATATTAGCAATACTATTAAAATAACAATTCTTCATTGCAAACTTCACTTTAATTTCGTATTGTGTGGCCACAGTAAAAAAGGGCAGCGTAAACCACACATGATTCAAATACAATTTGCACAAGCCACTGGAATTGTTATTATAATTGCATTGTACGTAAATTATGATTTGCCTGTCTTGTTATAATAGTGATAACAGAAATGTACATGTGAAAAAAGGTTTGCGACAAGTGACCTGAGATCTGTCAGAATTCCACGGAATTAAAAATCAAGGTATAGTGAGCCTTGGATATGGGTCATTCTAAAAATTATAGGCGTACCTCTAATAATAACAATGCGGGGCTGAGTTATGTCATAAAATATAAGTGAACTCAAACTAAAAAAAGTGCTGAAAATATAAAATTATGTTCGTTCTCTTCTTGGAAGTGGATTAAAGTAGTAATTGAAGCTTATTAATTGTGGTTGAACTCAGGACAAAATATGATATACTTCAAATCAAATCAACGGCCCGTTACAGTCCACTGCTGGACTATGAGCCTCCTCCTGGAGGGTTTTGCCATAATCTCCACGCTTGGCAGGCGGGTTGGAGATCGCAGATTAAAAGGTTACTGTATCAGAGAGCGCTGCTGCCCGTTCCCTGTTCAATGTGTAGTCCCTAAGTCGCCTCTTACGACACCCACAGGAAGAGTAGGGGTTAGTGACTAATGTATTCTACTCTGCCGTCACCACACGGCGGACTACTTACCTCAGAGCAATAGCGTAATTAATAATATTATGAAATTAGCTTTTATACAATCAATACTCAAGAATCTGCATACTTGTTTTTTTATTTATATATTGCTCTGAGATTCTGACCTTCTTCTCTTAACAAAATAACCATATTCATATGTGAACAGAACAAATAAAAAACATTGTTTAGCTTGAATAAACATTTCGCTGTAGTTGTGCTTTCATTCAAATTAAGGTTATGCTGGGTTATTCTTAATTTAAATTGTTTAAGACTTGTTTTCGTGTGTTATTTTATATTTGTATCAATTGTGTTGCCTTTTTATTGGCAGCAACAATGGTCATTTAAAACACTATCTGTGCTTCAATAAATTCTGGACAACTCGTTGGACCCTTGCATGTAAACTACATAAAACAACTTCGATATAATTTGGGCTCATCTTAAAGATATTTTTTATGATACAGAAAAACTTATCTGTTACACCCAGTACACATGCAATCTAAATTTAATTATATTCAAAATTTAAAATGGTTATAACCTCGGCCGGGATTCCCTGTAGCTGTTCCTGTTTCTTGGGTTAGATATTTTATACTAAGTACAAATGGCAGATTGAATAATAGTTCGAACAGTCTAGTGCAGTTCCAAAGTTATCCGACTGTATTCTAGCTGATAAGAAGTCTTACTAAAGTGACATCTGTTCGCAAGAACGAAGTAGTTCCAACAAAAGAGTTTCAACTGCTAAAATGAACGCAGTCAGTGCTGTCACAATTTTGTGTTAAGAGCAAACCCGCACTGGGCCAGCGTGGTCGAAAGGCTTCATCACCCTTATTCAGGTTAGGTTCGAAGCCTTCTGTGGTGACGAATTTAAAGTGGAGGGAACGCAGCAGCAGACCTTAGCTGGCTATTTTAACCCTGAGCATCCGCTACATTGCAGCAAGTGCCTCCCCGGCGCGGCACCGTGCGCGTATTCACCGTCGCGGTGCACAGGCTGCAGGCCCAGGGCGGCGCCAGGCTCTGGACTGTAGAACGGAGCGAACATGACTTTCATCTCCTGAGGAGTAAGCTGCTGGAGTTCCACGGGGATCTGCTGCATGACCTGCCTTTGCCAAGCAGAAGGTAAGTGCTTGTAAACTTGCACAGGCTGCAGGCCCAGGAAGGTGCCAGGCTCTGGACTGTAGAACGAAGTGAACACGACTTCCATTTATTAAGGAGTCAGCTGCTGGAGTTCCATGGGGATCTACTCCACGATCTTCCATTGCCACGCAGAAGGTAAGTGCTTGTAAACTTGCACAGGCTGCAGGCCCAGGGAGGTGCCAGGCTCTGGACTGTAGAACGAAGTGAACACAACTTCTATTTATTGAGGATTAAGCTGCTGGAGTTCCACAGGGATCTACTCCACGATCTTTCATTGCCAAGCAGAAGGTAAGTGCTTGTAAACTTGCACAGGCTGCAGGCCCAGGGAGGTGCCAGGCTCTCGACTGTAGAACGAAGTGAACACAACTTCTATTTATTGAGGATTAAGAAGCTGGAGTTCCACAGGGATCTACTCCACGATCTTTCATTGCCAAGCAGAAGGTAAGTGCTTGTAAACTTGCACAGGCTGCAGGCCCAGGGAGGTGCCAGGCTCTGGACTGTAGAACGAAGTGAACACAACTTCTATTTATTGAGGATTAAGCTGCTGGAGTTCCACAGGGATCTACTCCACGATTTTTCATTGCCAAGCAGAAGGTAAGTGCTTGTAAACTTGCACAGGCTGCAGGCCCAGGGAGGCGCCAGGCTCTGGACTGTAGAACGAAGTGAACACGACTTCCATTTATTGAGGAGTAAGCTGCTGGAGTTCCAAGAGAATCTACCTTTACCCAGTAGAAGGTAAGTCTTAACTTTCCATGTTTCTACAGGATTTAAGGAACCAAGCACTGGACCGTGGAACAGATCGAATACGACTTCCATCTGTTCAGGAGTAAGCTGCTGGAGTTCCACGGGGACTTACTGCATGACCTGCCTTTACCTAGCAAAAGGTTAGTCTTAAATCTACATGCTTGTTTCTGTAAGTAAGTAAGTAACACTTTATTGCATAACACATATGGGACATATAAAGAAAACATTATTATAAAATGTGCGCAAAGGCGGCCTTATCGCTAATAGCGATCTCTTCCAGACAACCTTCTACCTCTATATTATCTAGGACACCAGAAAAATATGGCCTTAACTGTGAAACGGAACAAACATGTCTTCCATTTGCTGAAGAGCAAGTAGAGTGTCGGTGGTCTAGTGGCTAGTCCGGGAGACGCGGGTTCGATCCCCACCGTGTACCAATGTGTTTTCGAATTTCGAATTCATAATATGTACGTTTATTCGACGTTCTTACGGTGAAGGAAAACGTGATGAAACCTGCACACTCCTGCGAATAAATTCAAAGGTTGTGTGTGAAGTTGACCAACCCGCACTGGGCCAGCGTGGTCGACTAAGGCCTAATCGCCCTAATTCGGGGTAGGCTTGAGCCTTTCGGTGGGGATGTATATGAGCTGTTGATGAAGCTGCTTTTATTCCGATATAACAGATTAAATTACCAGTTCTTTAGTGTTCTATTTATTTATTTTGATAAAAACTAATCCCACTTCTGATGACGGCTGAAAGTGAAATAAGTGCTTTGGAAATCTTGTACATGGATTATTTACTTACTACTACTAATGTTAAAAAACATCAATCTCTATTTCAGAGACAACAGTCCTCTAGAAACCCTCCGCTACAAATACGAAGACTTTCTCCAGCGGCTTCTCCAGAAAAGTCTTCTCCAGACCAGCGAGCTTCTCCATTTATTCCTCACAGTCGACGGGGATTTCTCCATGGTCGTCCAAGCCTCGGCACTTAGCGCCAACGGGACAGATCTAGCCAATATGTACCAGAATGTGGCGCACAAACTGAGGAAGGAGAAAGGACAACATTTAGAAAGCTTTTTGAAGAATTTGTTGATATGCTCCGATATGGACCGGTTTCAGGCTTTGTGAGTATGTAGGTTTATTGTTAGCAGAATTGTTGAAGTGTAGCTTCGTGAAGCGGCAGTGAGCTGGCCACGTCTGTCGTAGAACCGATGATGAGCGTTGGAGCAGACGGGTTCTCGAACGGAGACCGCGTCTCAGGAAACGTAGTGTGGGCGCCCCCCTGCCAAGGGGACTGATGACTGAGGAAGGTCGCTGGTGGTGGCTGGGTGAGGAAAGCGGGTGATCGTGCGCTTTGGCGTGCCCGAGGGGAGGCACACGTCCAGCAATAGACCGCAATAGGCTGATGATTGATTAATTGAAATTGTTAACAGTTGATAGGGTATACCCTGTTTTAGATAACATTGGAAAAATCTTTCATAGGACACATTTCCAGACATTATGTCAATCTCGATTAGCTGACAAGTGTGAATCACGAGTAACCTTTTTTCTGCCATACATATTATTTGTTTTTTTTCCAATGTCATTTGAAATGAAGTATGGGTGGCCTTAATGATCAGCACATTGAAGTGATTTTATAAGGGTTTCGTTTTCCTAGAGATACAGTGTATTTCAAATATGTCTTTATTCGAAAAAGAATGAACGTTGTCATAATGTACTAGGCCAGAAATTTCGATTGGAACCTATTACAAAAAAACACTGTAACTTAACTTACAGTGTATTGACTCTGTACGGCAGAATGATAACGGCCTGGATTCGGGATGTCATGCTCTAATTCTAATTTTAAAATCCAGCTATCCTTTTCGTTTTTTTATGACCAATGAAAGAGAGGTGATGAACGAATGATATTCATTTGAACGAATGATAACCTAAAATAAGGGCATAGCTGTCAGTTTAAGAGATTTTTAAGTCGCATGTTTTAAGTGCTCTCTAAAATTGTGCAATCGACACGGCCATAAGGTTCAAATTCGATGTTTGACAGCTCTAATATTAGGATGGCCATCTCCTGTCCCTTTTCAATCTTTAAAAGGTAAAAAGGACGGACTAACTTAAATTAAGGATTAGAGCGTGACATCCCGAACCGAGGCCAATGATAACCCGATATTTTATCATCCACAGAAAGCAAGGCACGTCTCACGTAGAAGAGGCACAAGAGGTCAGCGAAGAGGTAGAACCGGAAACTGAATATGTCCTGAAACATAACATTAGGAACATACAGAGCGGTATTTTCGGAAACAACTTCGACATGGACTCCGTGGCCATGGAGCTGTCGGAGCGAAGAAACGGACACCTGCAAACCGTGCTTAGAGGGTTTACACAGTGTTCGCTGTTTTTATGTAAGTATCATACTTAAAATCGAAGCGTTTCATGACGGATATATATACATAGACGGAATTTGTTGTTTTTTTTTGTGTTATTGATACGACCAAAGATACAAATATTCTTTATTGACACCAATCACAATTTACAAGAAAAAAACATTTTTACAGTTAGTTGAGTCAATTAGGCGGCTTTATTGTTAAAGTAGCAATTTCTTCCATTTCTTCCAAGATCCTCAAGAATATAATATTTTTTTTTAGCTTTTATGAAAGGTACGTAACTTTGTTTTTTCACCATGAAGGCGTTTCTCATTTGGAGCTACCTATATCCAATAATGTATTTTTATACATTGTTATACTATAAACATGAAGTAGTCTATTTTAATGTCAAGAATTCAAGTGCCTATGCAATGCAACGTGTGTTGTAACTTATATTCGTAGAATCCCACTTCTGATGCTCTTAATGTCAAAAGCTTTCAGTAATTGAAACTAACAATCTTTTATTATAATATTTAGTTATTATTTACATTGTAATGATATTTTGGGATTTATGTCTGAATTAAATGAATTCATTAATTTAATTTTATACCTATCGCATCGCATCGTAAGAATGCCGTCCTGACAGCTGTCATACACGTACAATTTTTTTTTTCTGTCTCTTTTGCACCCATTTAGTTTTCATATTTCCTGCCTGTTGTCAGGACGGCATTCTTACGATGCGATTACTATAATAACAATTCTCTTACGCTCTTTAGTAGAGAAAAAATGGAACTAAGTGTCTTGAAGGTTAAACAAATACTAGATGATGCCATTTACTCCCACACCTCTTTCTAATTGTACACGATATCTCTCTTGTCACCAGTATCCAACATAATCTGCGGTCGGTCAGTAGTGGTCCGCGCTATAGGGTCCTTACTGAGCGCGGCGGGCGGGGGCGTTGACCTCGCCGCCAATCAGCTGTTGAACTCGGCGCTCAGAACATTGCTCGAGCAGAGACGGTTGGCGCACCTTATAAGACTGGGACACGGTATGTAGTTTCTTTTAAACAAACTTGTACAAAAGTAGCAATATTTTTTTGTCACTATAATATTATAAATGTGAAAATATATTTGGATGTTTAGATGTTTGTTCCTGGATTAACACATAGGATAGTTTTTACGGGGAGAAGTCTTATTCCCACGGGAAAATCTTACATAACGCGAGCGTAGCCGCGGGCGGACCGCTAGTATTTAAATAAATTTACAAAATAATATCATAAAAAAGAACAAAAAAGAAGAAATATTGCGATGGATCATAGTATGATTCAAAATTAGCTGAATACACTCAATCAATGGGGTTAAAAACTGAGAACCAAATGGTACCACTGTTGAGCGTTCCTAAAGTTGCTGACCCTGCGTTCCGAAACGCGCTGAAATCGATTAAAGCATCCGTAATCGCGTTCCGAATTACTGTCAGCTGTCAAAACTCATACGTTTTTTTGCTCTTCTGATCGCTGACAGCGCTGAAAGTCTGAATCGGAATACGCCCTGATTGTACAAATGACAAATGGATATTTTGACATATTACCACAAAATAAAAAGGTTTACAGAAGGGCCGCTCCCGCCTTCAAAAATAATTACATCATCTTACCAGACTCACGCTATGGAGCACTGTTTGGGAACTGCGTGGCAACGCCTATAAACGATACGTCAATGTGTGCGTGCCCGAGATGGCAGTTTGTTCTGAGTGGACTCTGTCCGGGCCCCGCGCCGCGCCACCTACTTTGTGGTTTTACCGTCCAATCGTACACATTTATTTTTACTTAACAGAGGCGTGACATCCTATACAACTTTTCCCATTTGAAAATAAGTTTAATAAGAAAACGAGTATTTTTATTAACATTATTATGAATGCAATTTTTCTTATCACTAAAATCGATGACATGGTTCCTTAGAACAGATACATTGAAACATTTATCACGCAGTAGGTATTATTTGTCCAGGTCTCCTGTTCGGCAAGAAGTCTACTCCTCGCGCCGACGAGCTGACGCAGCGGGAATTAGCCCGCACTCAGATGTTGGCCGCCATTCCCAACAGCGCTACATTCATATTGGGCCAGGGTCTACCCATTGCGGTGTTGACCGCCTTCGAGATTATACAGAACCCGCATTTGAATAAACAGGTTGGTATGTTCAGAGTATTATTGTAGGGTGTTCGGCGCAGGGTTGAGAGAACGAAAAACTTAAAAGACTATAAAAAAAATGTTATAAGGAGATTTAGTTAAGGGGCTACCTGGCTGCACACTAGCGCCACTTCAATAAATAATCATAACTTTGAGAAAACAAAATATATCAAAAATCCTGTCGGTTATATTGTTCTAAAGGTCGTTTAGTATTTTTAGAACTGATTAATTTATGAAAATGTTGTCAATTGTAGTTACAGATAGCGAAAGTGCTAAAAACGGCCGTTATTTGCACTTATGCTATCTGTTACTACAACTAAACACATTTTATTCAATTTGTCTTTTTAAAAAATACAGCACAACCTTTGCAATAATTTAACCGACCAGATTTTTGATATATTTTGTTTTTTCGGAGTTATGATTTTTTATTGAAGTGGCGCTAGCGTTCAAGGTCATTGGCGTGGGGGAGCCCCTTAAGTTGAAAATAAATTTTCTAAAAAATAAAGATCATTGGCCCGGAAGTGGTGGTCAACCTTCTCGTTTTTTTTTGTTTGGCCAACCTTGTGCCGAACAACCTGTATATCAACTACACGGCACTACAAGGGAATTTACTCAAAAGCTGTAATGTTAATAAAAATGTCATCAAGATAACAAATTACGAGGCGAAAAGAAAATTATACAAGATGTACAATAATATAATTCTGATTTCTACTAATTTACACAGTAGGACAAACGGAAATATATACCTATATACATTACAGTCCTGCCAAAGGAAAAATCTACGAGAAAACAGGGGAAAATGACAGGCAAACTGATGAAAAGTAAAGTAAAAAAAAAGTAGTGTCAAATTTCGTCGACCTTTCACAGAGCTTGGTGGCATAATTGGTAATGCGCCCGGATAGCCAAGAAGATGCAGGTTCAAGTCCTGTCCAAGATCGACAACATTTTTCATTTTCTCCTTTATAATTATTAGATATTTCGTTAACAGACTTAATCTGTAACAAACAACAATAATCTGTATGTATATCAATTTATATAAAATCTAAGATGTTCTGAATATTGAAAAAAATGAAAGTGTCTATACAGGCTAAGTTATTCTCAGAATGAAGTTATCAAAATAGATACATATAGTAAGTTAGTTCTTAATTATAGAGCAGATCACCCATCTGCGCTCCTCGCAGACGTCCCCCATCATACATACATACAAGCACAATACAAGGATAGTGAAAACTCTAACGCTAGCTAATCGTGCCGGCGGCGCGCGGCCCGCTAGCCTCGTTAAGAATATCAAAACAGAATACAACTTTCAACGCAATAATTAAGCAAGATATTGATTTTTTTTTAACTATCCACAGAATATTCTACGTTCCGTGATTCTATCATACATAACTAACACATAGGTATCTAAGGCTAAACTTAGTGTCCTAAGTTAGGTTTCGAAGGCCAGTTGAGGAAAAATAAAAAACACCTGTTAACTTTTAATCCACAGCTTTTATTTCTATACAAATACATTTTCAAATAATTACATCTGAACTTCTCAATCTTACTCGTATGTCTAAAATATTTCGTGGGTGATCTAAATATCTTAGATATTTTTTACTTTAGAATATCACACAATCCTAGAACCTCGCAAATCAAAGCTTGAGATCTATGGTTCCTCTACGCCTGAGCCGAGAACTGCTCCACTGTAAGCAAGATCCCAGTAATGCTCAACACCATATTTCTGGAAGTGCTCTCTAGCTTGCTTCTCAGTTGGCATCACCTTGAACTTAATGTCGCCAAAATTGCGCTGTTTGATAACGCCTTCCCAGACCATCTGACAGCTATTCGGTACTTCAGTTCCATCTGTGTCTTTCACCGTATCTTCTTCCCATTTGATTCTGTTCAGCATCAAGCGTTTGTATTTTGCGTGTTGCTTCGGCCCTCCTTCAACGACGACTACGCAACAGCCTCTGTGTAAGACTACGCACCCAGTCATGTGCAGCTGCTGAGCATTCACTTCTACTTTAAATTTGGCTGATGCACATTCAAATAGATCCTTCACTCTGAAAACGGCGACGTTCACTGCCATAGAAGTATCTTCACGAATTTTTCTGTCAGCTTTTTCGCGTTTTTGTTGGTCAGTAAGTGCTCTAGCACGATTCGCGTCAAGATGCGCTTTCTGCCGCTTTGCGATTTGCGCGCGTACTTTCGCTTCGATTGCCGTCGGATCTTGCGTCGCCTCTGTCCCCAATGCCCGCATCAGGTTGGATATCCTCAGTTTCGGCTCTGGTGGAGCTTCCAGACCCAGTCTCACCTTCTCTTGTTCTTCCTTCCATGCTTCTCTCCTACTCTGGCGACGAAGCTTCTTCCTCTCTTTCTTGGTGAGGAATACAGGCATGTAAGTCGGTTTGAGAGGCTCAGTTGGAGGTCTAAGTTGTTGTGGATGTTCCACTAGATTAGTGATAGCATCTTCATTGAGATTGTCAACAATATCATCCTCGCCGACATTACACGCGTCAACTCTAGCAGATTCGCTACGACTATCAGCTTTATCACCAGTTTTGCCTTTCATTTTAGCTTCTCTTTCTTCAGGCGTCATAAGAATGACGCTGTCCCACCATTCAATGTCTGGAACTCTATCAGAATCTGGTGCATCCGAAGTGAGCAGTGCAAGTTTGGTGGCTGATGAGATGCCAGTTTTCCTTGCTATTTGGGATATTTCATTTTGTAGTTTTTCAAGTTGGGCTTTCATCCTTAGCCGTTCAGCAAGTTGGGTGAATTTGCCAGGTTCGTGGAAGCGCAAGGGGCGCGAGCGGCGAGGGGCGGGGCGAGCGGGAACCGCTACACGCGGGTCCACCCACGCTGCGTCTATAGGCTGTTCAGGAGCACTAGCTCCAGACATCTGCTGGCGAAATTCTTCACGACGTTTCGCTCGTATATTCGCCTTCAGCGTCGGCGCCACATGAGTCAATTGAACCCTTTTGCCAGTTGTGTCAATAGTCCTACCTTCTCTATCTAAGATCAAAGGTGCCGGACCTGTTGATCCTACATTAGCCAGCGCACCACCTGCCAATTTCCTCTGAATCCTAGCTTGGAGTTCTGCAATCTTTCTTTGTTTTTCCAACTCTTCAGGTGTGATTGGCATAGCAGCAGGTTTAGAATATAACACCGGTTTGATTACACTAGGAGGAGGCATTTGGCTGTTCTGCTGTACTTGCATTTTGAGTTGTTGAGCTGCTGCAACAGCTGCGTTGACTCCTGATGGAGCATTTGTATTCTCGCCTTTTAAATGTGACAGGGCTCTCTTACGTTCTTCTATCTCTTTCTGTGCATTTGCCATCATAAGTTTAATTCTGTCAGCACTAAGCCCAGTGATCTTTGACCCGATTGTCTCGCCTGTGGGCATCGGCACTGGCAATTCAGTCATCTGCGCTTCTTTTTCCTTTTTAGTCTCATCCTTTTCATCCTTTCTCTTCTCTTCTTTAATATCTCTATCTTTCTTATCATCATCATGTCTAGATCTTTTACTGCTATCTCTGTCCCTGTCCTTATCATCATGCTTTCTCTTGGATGAAGATTTTGATGAAGAAATCAACTCTTGGGCCAAAGCGATGACTTTATCGGCTAATTTCGATGCCTTTTTCGAGTCGATGTGAGAAGATATTTTGTCTATTATCTTGCGACGTTCGTAGCCGTTGGTCAGGCATGAAGAGACGGTGGATAGCAAAGAACTATCAGATTTTCCAATAGTCCTGTAAATGGCGCGGTCGAGAGACGACCGGATCTCTTCTACTTCCCTCCGAGATAGTTGCAAAGCCATTTTCGACGAGAATGCGTTGGAATCACACGAAAATTAACATTGAATTATTTTAAGGTTATGTTCATTACTATCTAACGTAGTTAGGAGTTACACACAAGTTTTTTTTGCGGATTAGCGTTCAATGTTTGTTAATAAACAAATTGTTTTGACACTGTTTTTAGAAAAACTACTGAGATACCGCAAAAATTAAATCTACGATTCCACACAACTGACGTTACACAAAACTAGGTTTTGCGTTTTGATGTTGCTTTGCTTGCTTGAGATGGAGTGGGCGGGCGAAACGACAACATAATGCTACATACTTTAGCTAGTCCACCTATAATAACGCTTGGGTAAATATCAGTTTGGCGAAATAGTTGAAAATAGAATAAGAATTTTAACTTCTACTTTGTAATATAAAATATGTCGAGAGAATTTTTAATGCATGAATTTAAAAATAATTTAATATAAAAAAAGAACTGTCTAAATATGCACTTA
This sequence comes from Carpatolechia fugitivella, assembly GCA_951230895.1. Taxonomy (NCBI): domain Eukaryota; kingdom Metazoa; phylum Arthropoda; class Insecta; order Lepidoptera; family Gelechiidae; genus Carpatolechia; species Carpatolechia fugitivella. The sequence continues at coordinate 2,544,516 of OX579658.1, forward strand.
AACATATCACATCTTTTCATTCATATTTCAGTGACGCGATATCCTGGAATGACGAGTGAGAATAGTAAATTAATAAGTCGTTTTCAAATCACTATTAGAACCTGAGACATGTTTTTTTTTTTTTCTTATTCATTCTGAGACCACACCTACCAGCTTGCCTATGATATGACTATTACTTTATTTTTCTTTTTTATTGTATTTGTATTTCTGCGTACATACTACTACTACTACTATTTACATACTATAAAGATTTCCGGCCGTCCGTTGCTTGAGGTGTCAGGAGGGTAGCGTTGTTAGCGTAATCAGTTAACTATGGACAATGTAGACTACATAAGTACATAGTAAACCCATGCGTTAACTATATAACTAATGTACTTCACTATTAAACAATGTTTTATTTTTCTTTTCAGTTGGTGTACAATCTCCTCGATTTGTGTATATTAGAACTTTTTCCCGAACTAATTGCCACGGATTACAAATCACAAAAACCAAAAAGTTGAAAATGTCTAAATTGTATCCTCAAGAATCGTATGTTATTTTACATCATTTGTAATCTAATAATTTCAATGTGATCGTAATAATCTTTTATTATTTTGCTAAAGGTACTGTAACTTTTGTATGAAATTTGTACATAATTATTATTGTAATGTAAAATATTAAATTATATTTTTATAATTAGTTAGTTCTTTAAATGATTCTGGTTCTCACGTTTCGAGATCATGAAAATGTAGCTAAATATTTTACAATTCTATTCTATTTGAGTGATTCCAGTGAGAAAAGCTAGAAAATAAATAATTTTGATATAATTTATCTTTTATTTTTTAGTCACCAAGTTTGCGTAGGAGGAGTTATTTTTCTTTAGCCACTTAACCATTCGCCATAATATCATCACTTATTATGTGAGAAAATGCAAATATTTATTAGCCTAAAAAACCCCGTACTCGGTGATAGACTTGTGTAAGTAATGAATTTGTGTAATATTACAAACTTGATATCACCTGACGAAATAATGCCATGAAATTACAATGGTTTTTGCTTTCCACGCCCTAGTCTATGAGAGCAATGGACCAAGCTTAATAATATAGAAATAAAAGGGGTTTTCTATAGTAGATTCGACATAGCAAGAGTTTCTACTGCCGATACCAATAGCAAGTCAATGCTAGTGAGTATTCTCAATTGCTACAGAAGATTGTTTTGCTGCTGCCAGAGACATTGGATTAAGCGACGGTTCGGTCAAAATAATATTTGTCAACGATCTTCTTACTGTGTGTGTTTGTGTACGGCTTACAGTAAAATCTAAAAAAAAAAAAAACTTAAAAAAAGCCCGGATAATCGAAAACGTCAAGTATATCCTCAGAGTATATATCTACTGAGAGTATGTGAATTCAAAGTGGGCTGGGCAAGCTTATGAGATGTACTTACATAAATATATGATATCATGCAATAATTAAACGCAGAGCTCGACGCTCAATCATTCGTTCAGAAACCAGTATTAGGCTACTAATTTAAGAACACCAAACATACAATGAAATACTATGGTATTTTTATACTTGATGTGATATTTATGTTTGCCGTATTATAAATTTGCCTTGCCATAACGTTTATTTTTCAAACAACCTACGCTAAGATGTTCCAAGAAAAAGAGAAAAATATATTTTATATAACGCTGTCTCTTTTTGTTATTTTGACAACCAAATTATTCTTTAAAAAAGCGCAATGGACCAATAAAAAAAAAAAGATTTTTGAACGATAATCTGAGCAGCTGCAGAAAAATGTCAATTTATTTACAGTGGAATGGAAAGTAAAAGGAGTTGGGTGTGTTTGCTTTGGATTTTATAGATCTAAATTAGTTTATTAGACAAAATATCTTAATTTGTAGATGTAGAAACAAATTTTATTAATATTACTATTACTTTAAGTCAGTTAGGAGTGTATGTTGTGTTTGTTAATTGGACACAAAATTTATCGAAGGTTGTGTTTTTTTAAATCAAAACATAAGAAAAAAGAAACAATATTACGATTACCATAATGAGAGTGATATTCTCATTTAACTAAGTGATGTGTTTACACAAAAACAAATCAATGCTGTGTTATAAGTGTTTTATCAAGATAATAAGTGATAATGGCTCCACAAACAAATCTCAGAAATAAACATGGAAGTGGCTGAATTTAAAAATAAATCTCACTCGAAATTCAAACTTCGCGATGGCGTCACCGTGCCAAAAAGGCGGGATGCGCCTCAGCGAGGCACTGGACAATATGCAACTTGCTTACAATCCCATAACAAAGCAACTGCATTTTGTTAGTCCTAAAGTTGCAAAACCTGCAGAGAACACTGCAGATGAGATTGATAAATTGTCGAAAAAGAGTAGTTTCAGTGATGAAGGTAATTATTCCATATCAACATGTGAGAAAAGTGACACCAGTGATTCTCCTAAGAGTACATTGCAATGGGGTGGTAGTGTGAGTGGCCACCAACGTGGAAAAGATGGAGGGTCATTCTCCAGTACCGTGTCCAGCTTGTCTGAGTGTTCACTTGGCTCTAGTGCCTCGAAAGAAGATGACTTTGAAACGACTGTGGAGCAGGAACAGGCGAAATTGAAGAAGAAGGGCTTATCAGGATTTTTTAGCAGGTTAGTTGTAATTCAAATATTTTTTATTCTTTCTTTTCCAAAATATTTACTTTTCACCTTTCTGACCAGCTATTATATATTTTTTATTTCTTTTTACTAGGTGTTTACATTCTCCATTACCACATTTATTGGATAAAATACATGTAAAATTATTATAATATTTTTAAATGTTATTCACATTAGGTAACAAATTATATTTTTTTATACCACAGACCCAATTTCTTATGCAATAGGAAATGCTCCAATTAGATAACTTGTTCATTAATATGTCTCACGCTGGCCACTTTGTGGCCATTGCATTTTTAATAAACTTGGATGCATGTAAAAGAAACAAACTGGTTTGTAAAAAAATATTATTTTATTTATTAAATTAAGTGAGATAAACACAAAACATCACCATTAATACAAATATGAGCAGTCTTCCCAAATGCAAGATAAGTTTTTGGAATGTAAAAGTATTTCCTAGACTAGACAAAGTTACTAACAACCTTTCCCATATTCATCCTCATTAATGTTAGTTAATTTACAAGAAATCTGGAATAGATGTTTTTGATACTCCACATTTTTAGAGAATTTACTACTGATTCCTTCGATACAGTTACTAATATAGAGACCCCCTTTCGTCTCCAATTCCTTGTTGAAGCAAGCGTGTAGGATCGAAACTGCTCCTTTCTCCGGGGTTTTGAAGAAGAGCTTCATAGCCCAAGGAAACATGCTTCTGAACAAAGTCTTCTCGAATAAATCAGTATCTACTATTCCTGGATGGACAGAGAAACACTTAATGTTGCATCCTTCATCACTCAGCAGTTTGTTGATGTATCTGGCACACATTATCTGAAACAACAAACAAAAATATTCACAAAATTAAGCAGATGCTGTGAATGTTATTGTTGTTTAAATTTAAATATTAAATACAATCAGGTTTTGTAGTAGGCAGAAACTGACTAAAAGCCAAACAGCCTGTGGCCTTAAAATAATAAATATATAAATGTCATTGCCATCAAAATGAAAGCATTAAGGGAGACTGGGGATATTGATCCTTACCTGAGCTAATTTTGACTGAGAATATGCTGCTGTTGTATCATAATGCTCTTTCATGTTAATGTCATCAAAGTAAATCTTCCCTGGATAGTGGGCGCAAGATGTTACATTGACCACTCTTGCAGACTCCTCGACATTACCACCCCTTTTTAGAGCTGGCAATAATAAATGGGTCAAATAAAAATGGCTGATGTGATTAACTGCCAATTGTGTCTCTATACCGTCTTCAGTGAGTTTATAATCGCCAAACATGATTCCAGCATTGTTGACGAGGATATGGATCTCAGGGTACCTCTTAAGAACGTTATCGGCGAATGATTTTACGGATTTATGCGACTGTAAATCCAACTCGAACGCTTGCAGATTTCTGCCGTTCTCCATGCTATCGACGAGCTTTTTGCTCTGATCCGGGTTCCTGATTCCCATCACCACAGTCATGTTAGCTTTGAGCAGTCCTCGTATTACTTCCGTTCCTATCCCGCGCGCGCCACCGGTTATGACTGCGATTTTGTTTCGCGCGTCTGGCAACACTATTTTGTTTCTTCTGATATTCACCAAGTCGTCGATCAGGCCAGCGGCGCCGGCTCCCTGCATGTCCAAGTTGTATTTCAGTTCACTCAAGATGTGTTTTATGGGTTTGTGCCTGTTTATGAACCAGTAGTAGGCTGCTGCGGTGGTCAGAGCGGCTAGAGAGACGATCGCTAACATTTTGAGGTTATGTTTTCGTCCGTCCGACGCGACGCGGTGGATGCACTGACGTTGCTTTCACTCCGTTTGAAATCCTCTACGCTTTCTCTCGCTGTTTGTATTCCGCTTGTACCGTTAGTCCTGTAGAATGTAGTCTCGCTGGTGGCTTAGGACAGTAGCCTCTTGTCCACAAAATATGAGAATCGTAGACTCCGCTTTTGTTATTACCTGAAAAGAAAATCACTTGTTTTGAATCTAAACTATTCTGCTTTTATGCAGCTATCTATCTATATGGGCAGGTTGGATACTGAGATATGCGTGCTATCGAAGTCTGGCCTCGAACATGACTGGTAAAGATGATGTAATGTCACTTGTCCGTAATAAACAAATGAACTATTATTTAAGTGCTTGCACAAACTAGCCAGTTACCTAATTAAACAGTGTGCTATTTCTTGCATTAAACTTCTTTAACATGCAAATTATTAGGTCCTTTATTAAATTAAAATTATAACGATCGATACCTGACGTCTAGATTGCTATTTGTTTATTATCAGTATTGCGCATTTGTTATAAAGCCTCACGAGTCGCACACTTTGTTTAAAATTCATCACATCACATTTGATAGCAAACCACTTGTATTATAGACTACAAAATAATTGTGTTGAGAATCAAGTTAGAGCGATTTATAATTCAGGACTGGATTTAATCGCCCGAACCGGTTTTGCGAATTCGTGTTATTTTCCGATACGATATTCGGAATGGTTGTAACGGTGTAATTCTAGATTATCTACCTACCCACGACATTGCCAAACAAAGATACCAGACATTTTAGGGCATTCCATTTGGAATCAAGATTAATCTTGATAAGGTATCGATAGTTAACTGTCAAAGAAAATTAAGGGCCAGTGATTGGATTATTAATATCAAATAAAGGCCTTAACTAACCGTAACTGTCTTATTAATATCAGGTTTCGCTGTAAGATTTCAGTTAAAGGTCTTTGAACTGACATGGAACAGTTACGGCTTCTTCGTTGTTCCGTGACGCATACTGCATTCTGTAACATAACATAGCCATGCATGCATAGCTAGTTATAATTACGACCATCGACACTGGTTAGGTCTGCCTAGTGCAGCATCTCATCAAATTAGTAACTTGTTTCATCCATAACAATCACACACATTGATAAAATCATGAAGGAAGAAAAAATTATACGCGCGAATTTTTTCTTCCTTCATGGATAAAATCATCTAAAAATTAAAAATCACGACGCCCCGCCAAAAAATACAGATGTAAGGATTCTAACGGTACCCCATGCATTCAATCTGTTCAGGAATTTAGAAGTTATGGTAGAATAAAGAAACTCACATACATTACATACATACATGAACCCTCCTTTTTTTGGGCAGTTGTGTAATGAAGGTATAAGCGCATTAAGTTGTTCTGACTACGAATATAAAAATCAAACTCACGAAAACATACTCACCAATTCCTTTGAGCGCTTTTAACCTTTTCGTTTGATTGAAACTTGGACTTTGCTCTTAAGTTTACCGTACAATATCAATATTATTGTGTTAAGTACGAACAAATCAGTTTCTCGAAATAAATGAATTGCAGTTTGACCCGGATACGGACGCTGCTGTTGCTGTTGGTCTTAATTTTGCCAAAGACGTAGGTTTAAATGACGTCAACAGTTGCATATTAGTCGATTTGCATAATTCGATTGTTAGTAGATATCGAACCGATAAAAAATAATGTATAACATTATTAAAAGATTGTTTTGTTGATATAATAACATCGATAAGAATAGTGCTAGTACCTATTTATACGCATGCTCATAGTTACCGTTGTTTTTCTTGTTATCAAGAATTATTTCCACGTGAACTATTTTCAACACGTGCAAATTTATACACAGTGTAAAAAAACAATTGATGACCTGCTAAAAATTGTTATTATCAAATCTTCTGACTCTTCATTTCCGATTCCTCACTTTCACATACAATATAATGTATAATAATAAATATCCCTGTGTGTATAAAATTGTATTCTATTTTATGTTCTGTATTTTGTTGTACAAGAAGTGCCTCTGCTCCGTTTGTTGTATATTTAACATTAAACAAAATTTCTCTGCACCACCTTATAAGGAACTCTACACGTTCACAAAACATTTTTTCAGCTCGAATTAAGGTACTTATTACCCAATTTTAACCTATTGTTCCCAATGTCCATTTAATTTAACAATGCTGTATTGACTAGTTCTTTTTGCATTCATTGGAACGATTGAGTAATAGATTGTAGCTTTAGTGTTTGAGATTACACGAGCGTATGGAATTGTTTGTCCACATATCTGCTGTTTCCGATAGTACTCGTCAAGTATGAAGCAAGATGATTCCGTGAGTTCGGAAGTCACGTCAATCCTTTGGGTGCCTGACCTGTGGAAGTAGTTGTTTTTATATGAACTATGGCTCTGACGAAGATCAATAACTCTGTCACCTCACCACCACGGATTGTGACGCCGGCGTCATAAATATAAAGATAAGCTATAATTTAGGCAATTTCTTTTTTCAACGTATCAATTACTTAACTAATAAGGTTTTGATATTAATCCTGCTATTGTTATCTACTCTACGTGATTGATCCGAGTGTGTGTATGTTAGCAGGTAAACACACCTGCCATAAAATGCCTTTCATTAGGTCTTTGTCCTATAGGTACAATGTATATCGAACGTCGTGTACTACAACCTTTATCAGGTTGTTGATACCTACATTTTTACAGCAGGCTTTATAGGTTTATCAATAAATGGAAATTAAACTTGGACGCAAAGCGGAACCAATTCTCACCACAGCTATTAAAAGGAATTTCTCAGGCTATATACTTACTTCGAACTACAATCCCGTCCGAACAATGCGAAAGGTACTTATAAACAAAAGCGTACTCAAAGTACTATATAACGAAACACACATAACATAATGTACCGAGCCAATTCTCAACCCGATACTTGGCTGGGAAAACCTGTTTGGAACCTGAACTCTTACCGATGCAACTGACCTTGAGAATTTCTCGGAACTCACTATCCACTGCTGTTGGTTTAAATCGAGTTGGCTATTTTAAAATACAAACCAGCATTGGAATGTGTCGACAACGAAGTTCTTACAAAAGGACTAAGCGATCGTAGTACGGCCATGAGCGCGGGCAAAGCGTCTCGGTTCTTTTTACAAGTATACCTGGCTATAACCCAGCAATGGTTAGTGGGATCTTGAATTACATCGCGGCAGCGGTTCAAGCAGGTGGCATAAGAAATTCCAGGTTTCGATGCACCTCGCTAAGCAGACGGCGTGTCACCTGATACATTTTTGAAGCATCTGCTACCGAGAACGAACAAAAAACGAAGCTTCTTGTGTGCTCTTGTATTTAAGATTTTAGAGCACTAAACATAATGGGTCGTATGATTTCGTAATTCGCTAATGATGCGAGGCCTTTAAATATTGCATTGGCGATACTTTTAGCACAAGTATTGTCGTCTTGCCTTGGCGCAATGTCATTGTTGAGCTCGCATCAGCTGAGTCCAAGGCTGCCTTTCATTCATACCTTGATGATGTCATTATAAAAAACGGAGCGGAATATCGACGATATCGTCTAGATACAAAAATGTGGGAAATTTTAAATGCGATATGAAAGCGATTTGTGTGATGATTACATTAAGTGTATCGCGGAAAAGTCCATTATAGTGCTGTGAAGTTAATTAAAACTCTAGTTCTATCTGAAACAATGTCAGGATGAGGTGCCGGCACTAATCAACTGTTGAAATTTCCTTATTTTACTCAATCACGAAATAACTACTATTGTGACTACTATTTCGTATTCATAGATTTAATCTTTGTATTTAAAATGTGGTTTCTGGTAACGCTTCGCTTGGTTCCTGTTGAACGTCTGGCTAAGGTTCGTTGATCTTAGAGTACGTCTCGTGTTTATAGACCCACTTGAGCGAACTTGACTAGAAGTTTAAAACTTTCTGAAGAGATTCTTTCTACCGCGTTTCGATCAAGAGGACTTTTGAATAGGTTGTAAGAATTCTTGAACGTGACAAATGAACTATTCATTGAATTATGAAGAGATGACTAAGTCGTCATTCATAATGCATGGATGAAGTAATCTTTACAGAGTGAACATAAACCAAAGCTACCGGACGGAAGTGCTAACTTGATCTCTGACTAATTCTTGCACTGACTTCGGTCTTTACTCATTATTGAAATTCGCTCAGAGTCTAATCACCATAATTACATCACCACTATTCATGCTAAGAACTCGTTATGGTCGAAGAATGCGCTTTATAGACCATCATTACATTCTGAACAATTTGTCTTCCATTGTGAACATTTCCCATACAATCTGTGAGAAAGAACAATCATTTGGAAAATCCAAACGATCGCTAATGTATTTAATGTCAAAGCATAAGTTCTTGAAGTGAAGGGCATGTTTATTACTGCTCATTCCTTAAATAGACTAAGGTATTTAAAGTCTAGCTAACTAATTTAAGAAAATTAAAACGTTTAAAACATGCGAAGGTTTCGGGTGAACGTGCCACATTCTTTGTCGGTGCAATGGTTCTTAAATGAGTCAAAAGGTTCGAACTTTATGTTGTGACTATTTGTGACTAACGCAGGCCATAATTAGCGAGCCGGTCTATTTTGACAAGCCATGAGTAAGATTTGACTCAGTTGCTAACAAAGATGTTTTGAATAGTCCACTTTTTGTTGCCGCTTGCATTTACCAAGTTTACTTTCATGATACTGAGAATTTTGATTTCTTTGTACTTGCTTGAGAACGAGAACATTGAACTTTACTCGTTTGAAATGGTAAACAATATTCGACTAAGCAAACGTAGGTATCTTAGTGAACAAAACTCGTATGTTACATTATTGAAAACATTTTCCTTCTTCGTAATGTGCTGGACTTACCAAAATATGTTTTTGTCCAATTGACGGGAAATATTCAAAGCAAATGCTTTTTGTGTTTATTAAGAAGTCTTCCGTCTGCTATATTGTAGTTGTAAATTACTGTATATATAGCATAGTATACATTAAAAAAAAGGAAACCCATAGCATTCCCTCTAGCTAGAGCCTCAAGGCCGCCAAGTCCTTTCGGTGTAAACTGAAAATACATATCTTAAAAATTGACTGCACTTTCAAGATCATACAAATAAAAATATTATAGAGATTTTAAATTTTATCAAAATCTTATCACTTAGTTACGTAAAAGACGATAACTTATTATTATGCCACTGTATTACGAAAGCGTCGGAATCAAATTGAAAATCGCGTGAGAAATAATTTACTTAGGTACAGTTAACTTATATCATAAGTTTCACCTTACCGGTCATAGTTGCAACCTTGCCATGTGGTCCACTGTACTTATGCTTCTCGTCATCGATTTTTATCTTTCTGCATTCTTTTCGGACAATTGTTCTGAGAATTTATACTTGGTTACGTACGTAGAATGTATAAACTCGTATACTTTGTACAAAGAATTTACATAAAACTTTGCTCTTTTCAAGTTAAATGACGATGTAGTTAAGAATTTTTGCTATGCAGTTGATCTTTCTCTTGCATTATTGCTGATGCTAATCTTCCTTCGTAAGAAGTAACGATTGATTTATACAACGACGGCTGTACAGAACCATATTCTACAGCGCACGACACCCGCTTTCCACTGTCTAATCTAGAGTAAGAGCTTGACGTGAAATTGGTAACTACAGTGAAAGTGAAGTATGAACCATCGTTATGGGAACGCTCTGTTACATGGCGCGATTAAATAACTCTTTATACGGAAGTCAGTCAACTTTCTTTAGCTAAGCCATAAAAATATCGGGCGCCGTTTTTGGGGTTTGTGTACTCAAAGCGACAGCCTCTTCTACTAAATTAGTAATTTGACACCTCTTATTTGAAAATAGGGTTGATAAAAGCTGAAATGAAATTAAGACGAATCATGCTCCTACTCGTAGTGGCACTACCATGTTTTTTTTTCAAGAGACTGTATTGTTTGCTGGGTAGAAGTATGGGTATTTTATTTAGCTAGGTGAGATGTTCTCACTATAGATTTAATAGGACTGTTCAAATAAGAAGTAACATTAATTAAACATAGACTTCCCGACAGCTAAGCACTGAGCAATATTTTTCTTATTGTCTTTCAACAGTTTACAAAATAACTGTATAGTTTCAGCATAAGGGTCCATACCCTTGGTTGGTATATATGTCGTGGCCATATCGTAGGATTGACCACATCATGGAATTTTCGATCATTTCATGAAATGGTCATATTTCATGCAATTTTCACTGTCCATTGGCTACATCATGATGTGCCTTGGCCAGATCAATGATAAGAAATCGTTTGTCGATATGTTCCATTAAAAACTCAGCTACTTAATGAAATGGTCAAGATTATTTGATCATATCTAAAATGATTACATTAATTGTCGATAGAGGCGCTGGAAGCGCTTTGTTTATCGCAGTGAAAAAGTGAATTCGTTATTAAAATGAGGAAGAAAAAAGAGTTTATGACGAAAAAGTAGTCTGAAAATGTCTGTCGGACTTAGAGAACAATAAGTATTGCTACTTATAACATACATAATAATTTAGATTCTTATTAAATATTTCATGGACGCCTTATTTTCACGATATGGCCAATCGTGGACGACAAAATCGTTGCCCACATCATGTGACCATTTCATGAAATGATCGAAATTTTCATGATTTGGTCAATTCTACGATATGGCCACAACATATCTATCTATGTAGTCTATCATTTACTTTATTTATTTGATGGGTCGATCAACTATTTTTTGTCCAGCCAGGAATATTTTAGAAAAAAATGTGAGTTATTATTTTTGGGCATTCATTGAAATAAGACAATAGATAATTTATCAGAGTTTAAAATATAACAACGAGCAGTGCACTTTTTATAACCGTTACTAGATATTTCACCAAAAAATCAGGACGATGAGAGAAAAATCTGTCCCTAGGACAACCAAAACTAATATTATTTTGATGATGAAACCATAAGAAAAAGTAAAAGCAAACTGGTTTGTTGTATAATAATATGAGTATATATTTATTTATAATAGCTATACTAAAGTTCGTAGTTATTGTTTTCGACTTATTTCCAATTACAATGTCTCTTGGACAACCGTTGACATTTAATTGTTGAAAACATAATATTAAAAGCCTACATGTAGTTAAAATGTTCAAGACCACAATTCAATAGATTTGTTTATTGCTTATAAAACAAAATCGTTTATTTCAATCAGGTTATTTCTATATTTTTGACAGAAACATGTCAATTTTGTGAGTTCGAAATCTGGGGACAAAAGTTGTCCAAGAGACTTTTTTAGTTGTCCAAGGGACATAAATTACCTGTTGTTTGACATATTATTTGAAGTACTCTATTGACAAGAAAAGGGATAATAAAAACAATTTGTTGCAATTAAAAGTATGTATTTACTTTTTGGATAACATTTTTAAGAAGTTTTTTCTAGAAGTTTCTTAAAATTTTAATATGGCACTAGTTCAACAAAAAACAAAAACTCAGCTCCTGAGTTAAATAACAGCTAAAACAAAAACTCTTCTCAACGTTTTTTCTTTTCTTCTCATGTTTTTTTTTCTTTTCAGCCATCTTTCACGGCTTTTTCTTTTGATGTCATCCCCAATTTTAGGTCAATCAATCAGCCTATTGCAGTCCACTGCTGGACGTAGGCCTCCCCAAGGGCACGCCAAAGTGCACGATCACCCGCTTTCCTCATCCAGCCACCACCAGCGACCTTCTTTAGGTCATCAGTTCATCTGGCAGGGGGGCGTCCCACACTACGTTTTCTGAGACGCGGTCTCCATTCGAGAACCCGTCTGCTCCAACGCTCATCGGTTCTGCCGGATGATTTCGTCACGGATTTTGTCCCGTAGCGAAATAACAAGCATAGATCTTTCCATAGCTCGCTCAGTGACATTTTCACCGTCATGTTCCACGTCTCGGCTCCGTATGTCAAAACGGTTAGGACACACTGGTTATACACCCTGCCTTTCAGGCATTGCGGTAGTGGTGACGAGAAGATACGACGCAGTTAGACGCAGAGGTAGACGTATTCTTGGACAACTTCGAGCACTTCGCCATTGATCGAGATTGGTTCCGGAATGGTTAGTTCGTTGAACCTGACCTTAGTCTTGTCCAAGTTTATCCGGAGACCGACTGACAATGAGGCAGCGTTAAGACTGTGCAGCGATTGCAACCTGCAACGATTCAGCCATTGTCACTATGTTGTCGGCAAAGCGGAGGTGACTGAGATATTTGCCATTAATGTTGATGCCCATCCGTTCCAGTCTAGGGTTTTGAAGTCATCCTCTAGTGCGTTGGAGAACAGTTTCGGAGAGACCACATCCCCCTGTCTCACTCCTCTGAGCAACTGACATCAACGCCATACTGTACAGGCTTCTCTGTCTCAGTACCTCCACGTACCGCCAATTGCCGCCAACCCAGATTGTTCCGGAGGCTGGAAGGCGTCAAATCTTGCGGCTAGACGGTTTGTGAAGATTCTCGAAAACAGCTTATAGACGTGGCTTAAGGGCGAAATCGGTCTGAACTTTTTTAGGAGGAGAGTTTTATCTCCTTTCTTAAAAACAGCGCCACCACGCTCTCACTCCTCGCCTTCGGGGTAGTTCCATTGGCTATGACGGAATTAGATAGCTCCTTTAATTTTCTCAGTACTAAAGTACCTCCTGTTCTGAGCAGCTCTGACGTGATTCCATCTTCGCCAGGAACCTTCCAATTTTTAAGCTTTACGACCGGAAGATCTTCAGTGAAGTGGCGTGTCAGTGTGGCTCTTGGGTCATTCACGCCAGGCGGAGGCTTTGGGGCATACGGCCATAAAAGTCTTTAACCTCGGCGAGGATTTCCGGAACTGATGTGACGATACTGCATTCCGAGTTTTTGAGCTTCGTCAGGTGGCTCCTACCCAGTCTTTTAGCAAAGACTTTTGACCCCCGATTTTGCTCAATCGCCTTTGGCTACCCCGCTTCCCCTTGAAGTGCCTGGTTCCCACTTCGCGAATTACTTTTAACACACTTTCGAGGTCCTTGCTCACATCTGCCGTGGATTCCAGTTCGGCAAAACGCTCGCGCAGTTCCAACTGGAACGCTTCAGAACCGTGCACGGGTTGGGTCAGAGTTGGACGAAGAGCGGATTTCACCATACGACTTCTCTCAACTCTGAAGCCGAGTGCCTCTTACCAGTCGGTGGTCGCTACCGGTATTGAACCTATTAGCCACAGAGACATCCCTAAATATGCGCTTCTTGTCCGTCAAGATGAAGTCAATCCCGCTCTTCGTCTTACCATCGGGGCTTTGTCCAGTCCTATGGGGCTTCTTCTCAAAGAAGGTGTTCATGCAGAACAACCCTTGCATGTCTAGGAAGTTTACCAACATTTGCTCTCTATGGTTTCTGAGCCAATTGCGCGGCCCGATGCGCGAGTCGTCGCCTTTTCGCACTCCTACCCAGACATTTTTAGGTACTAAAATGAAAATAAAACATGAACTCTAACATTTAAGTCCAAGTGGACTTATTATTATTAAAATGCTGTATTGATTTTTACCTAGTTTCTCTTAAAAATGACAAAACTAATTGTTTGGTCCACTGGACAACCAATAATGTCCCTGGGACAACCATTTTGGTTGTCCAAGTGACCGGTTGTCCAGTGGACATTTTATACTTTAGTGACTCTTATTCCTTGATTATCGAAATAATATCCTTATTCTCACCAATCACATAACACTAAGAATGCGACTAAACTATCGCAAGAAACCTACAATAAAAAAACAATGTACTTACGATTTTACTGCAGATGTCCAGTGGACACACATTAAACATACACTACACTATGAACTGACCTTGGCCGACTGTCTTCAAATTTCTCCAAAAAACAAAATAGCTGATTACTTCCTGCCCTTTCTAATTGTTTAGTCTATTGACGATAGACTTTTAAACGCTATTTATGATGAACACCTAGAACTTTTTAATGGTTGTCCGAAAGACCTCCCTATTGTAGGGAGATTGAGGGACAGTAAGATAATTTCGGAAATTAGCTGATAGAGGCGAATAAAAATTTTCTTTTAAGCTCTTAGGATTAAAATATTAAGGTTTAATATTGCTGTGTTTTTGTTTTTTATATAAATGTAGAAGATTTTTCATTATGCTAATTATCTAAGACTGGTATTGCTTGGGGACATATACTTGTACTATGAACTACTAGTTTGCGTCCATCGGACAACTACCTAAATTCAAGTGAAATATGATGTTTTTCTTTTCTGAAAGGTTTTGTATTGATTAAATACAATCTTAAATATTCGGAAAACATTTATTTACAGATATAAACGCCTAAACTGCTTAGATATTTTTGTACAACTGTATGGGACCAGGCTTGAACAAAAAATAGTTGATAGACCCTGATATATTAAACACTACATACATTACTAAAGGCACACGATTTACGATTAACAAGAAAGAGATAGTTGCCTTGATTCGCGTTGTAAACTCTAACTGCTTCCATAAATAAAATATATTGATAAAAACCTTGCAATGACGATTTCCTCATAAAGTGAGGCGATCAATAAACTTGTTACTTATTCATGAACTTCCATGACGCTGCCTGCTTTTGTTTATTCAGTAGCCCTTCGTTTAATGTCTCTTGCTGGATGTTTTATTGTGTAACTTTTGTGGTTGTAACGATAATGCTCTAGGGGTGAACCAGCCACATCTTCCTGTGTTTCATTGCCATTGTATTGTTGACCTTACATCCCTCATGATAAAGAAGATAGTGCAAATAGGTAAATACCATAGGGTTAATAGGGCTCTTCTGTAGCCTTCCACGCTGCCTATCTTGTGTTTTATTTTTTCGTACCGTATCTTGCTCTGATGCGAATGCGACTCAATCTGACCACCTGGGGGCCGTTTTACGAAGCTACAAGTTACAAATTACAAGTACAATTTGATGTACACTGGGTAGACAATGAGATAAACGATAAGGGCTTACAGTTTAGGCGAATTGGCTACGCAATGAATATCAAATTGTAACTTGTTACTAGCAAATTGTAGCTTCGTGAAATGGGGCCTGATGTCCATGAACTCTATTTCTAAGCTCTCCGTCATATCTACTTAGTTAGGGGGTTCGAGATTACTGCAATCCGAATATTTTTCAGTTGCTGAGCAAACATAATAACAAACACAATACAGGAAATCCTTCAATGTAAAATGTATGTAATCAGACGCCTAGATTATTTGACACACCGGTTCACAGTTCAGACGATCACAAAAGAGAATGAGTATAAAGAGTTCAACTCTGGCCACACAATGGTTTTTTTTTACTTTCGGGTGTTGTAAAGGCTCTTCTAAGACTAAAATACTTGGAAAGAAAGAAACATTTATTATATTTACGCCACAACACAAACATAGAATAGATATAATGGTAACGGTAATCATTAGTGCAAGTGGAATGTGCCGCGACGTCAAAATAAAAGGACCGCACTCAGCTTAATATATGCCGCGATCGTGAAGACCGCGCGCGTCGCTGGTATTCTGGGGGCCCTTTATATTCAATCTGATTTGGAGATCTTTCCGTTGTTGTGTGTCATTCATAGATAAGGAGTATAACTTCCAAAGTAACTATGTGTATACTGGATTACAGTGTAAGGGTAAAAATGTTGCTAAATCAATGACAGTCGATCATGATTTGGTGAATCGTATCCGGTCCGACGTTTTGCGTGTCTTATGCGTTTAATTCATTTGAGCGTTTTAAACTCTTTATCAGAATGTCACTGAGTTTATCAGGATGTACCTAATTTAGCGCAATAGCCAATTCTTATCACGCCAAGCTCGTTCCAAACGTTTAGAGCTGTTTTTATAAGGTCACCAGAATGTCGACCGAATAAATGACCCCTATTTATAAATAATGCTTCTACTAATTCAATGCTATTGTTGGTAAATTAGAGGCACTTGACAGGCGACGGTCTATTATTATATGAAGTGTCTCTGATGTGGTCTTAGACCGATTTGTCTTTTATTGCGCAGTATTTATTATTCTATTTTCGGGCGAGTATCTACGCGTGGAACGTTTCGTACTTTTAATCTATTAGTTTGTAACGAGGCGTTCGTCCTCTTTCCTGTTTTATGATTGGCAACCTTTCTTGCTGGCAGTTTTATCTTTCATTTTCAAATTTAGATTTCTTACGTTTCGATTTTGTCTTTTTGCTGCCAAATTCTTCACTTTATGTCCTAATCTCCGACAGTAAACTTGTCCATGTTTCTATTTTTCCAGTTTTATAAAATATATTATATAAATACATAAATCTTAGATAAATGAAACGCGAGCCTTTCATTTATCTAAGACATAAATAAATACCTTTTCTTCGCACTGAACCTTGTTTTTTGCCACACTTTATAATATTATCCACTACAACATTCTTCGTGTGGTCAGCAGCTCCGTGGCGGCTGCTGAGCCACAAGTTCATTTACAATTTTGAACGAAACCGCTAAACTTAACGCATATCTGTACCATATTATCTTACTAATTATCTTTTCCAGTGTTTGTTGTTTTGTGTTTATATTTTGTTCTTATGTGCAATAAAGAATATTTGTATTATTACAATACAACAATCTTTGTTGCGACCATATTGCTATTAATATAAAGTTTAGGAAATTGATCTATCAGTTGCCGCTCCGATGTGACTAGCTTACAAAAAAAATAAGTTTTAATATTTCATTTACTTTCCTTCCTTATTAGAAATTCCTCGTCAAAGAATTTCAGAACTTCATGTTCTACCTATACATTAGACTATTATTATCCTCTCCATTATAGTTTGAATAATTAACACGATTTGAAACAATGCCACGAATAAATAGTCGCTATTCACTACTTTAAATGTAAGGTAGTTTCATTCAAATAAAAATATACCAACTGTCGTACCTTAAAAATTGTGGAAAACTGTTTTGTTTTAGATACGACCATAAAATGTGATTATATCACTTAAGATTTAACCTGTGTCAAAAAATTCACATGTTAGATGAAAATCACGTTCACTGGACTGTGATACCGCCTAGAATGGCCTAGCTAAAGCATACCGATCGAACACTTTCTAGTTAAAGAGAAAACTGTGAGAAAACACTCTGTTACTCTGTTTAGTTACTTATTTTGAGATACATATTTAAGTTTAAGTTAATTAAATATGAAATAAATGCTGTTCACAATGCAAGTACTAAACTAATGTATCAAATTTACTCTGTTTAAGTATAATTGTTATAAAGTAGCAGACCATACAGCCGTCTCCGTAGCTTTAGTTAACCACAACGCATAACATAAATAATCCTAAATATAAATAAAAACACGTCATAATGAGCAAAAAAATTATTATAAATATTACTGCAGAAACTAAATCTAAGTATATAATTTTATTCTAGACTGCTGAAATATAATTTTTTTAATGGGTCCATTGTCATCAACGACCACCGAGCCTACCTTGAAGTAGGGCGAACAGGCCTTAGTTGACCACGCTGGCCCAGTGCGGGTTGGTCTTACATCTAATTCAGTTTTGTTTCAGCATATTTTTTTTGTAAAAATACTGCACCTTAGTATTTTTGTCCTATGTGTTTTACTTTTCACATTCAGTTTTACAAACAGCTGTTCAGCTATTTGACGTCACCAAACAAATGTGTGAACAATCGAATTTCCACACTCGCGTAACCACTAACCTATACGAGTACAAGAATGTGTTACATGTGTTGAATGTGTTATAGTAGCCACGAAAACAAAGTTGTACAATAAGGTATTTGTCTTATTCAAAACAAATAATTTTATACTAACCAGGAAATTACCAACCCTAAATTAGTTAAAATCTAAGCGAAAAATCACTATTTGATTTTTAAAAAACTAAAGTTTTTTACATTTCGTACGAATCAAACAATAAGAGTAAGCAGAGACGATTATACCCTACGTATATCGTATTGCATTTGCTCTTGTATTGTATTACTACATTCACATCAATAGGAATATTTGGATGACAATAAGCCCGTATTTGAGGAAATAAAGCCGATGACGTCACAAATGTGGTAATTTTTAAACAACGACGTGGAGCTAAACGATTGTTAAGTTA
This sequence comes from Carpatolechia fugitivella, assembly GCA_951230895.1. Taxonomy (NCBI): domain Eukaryota; kingdom Metazoa; phylum Arthropoda; class Insecta; order Lepidoptera; family Gelechiidae; genus Carpatolechia; species Carpatolechia fugitivella. The sequence continues at coordinate 2,563,059 of OX579658.1, forward strand.
CGTCACAATTGAGAATTGTTTTAACAGTGGTTTAAATGTATTTTTTTAAAACTAACATGCAAATAAAGATGACATGTTATTTTCCTACCTAAAAGACTTATACGTGCACTTAAGTGTCCAAGTAATCTTCCCATAATCGTCTCAAGTGTGCTTCTGCAGTAAGAGTGGTAAAGTACTTTTATAACCGGGTCGTAGACCTGATAATAGTAAGCATCTTTCTCTTAGAACTGGCAATTACTTTGGCAATAAAATTGTTGATAGCTTTGCTGAATTCATTCTCGCTTAGACGTTTACTGCTAATGATATACTCGTAATAAGACAAGACAGAAGGATTCTTGATCGATTCCATAGTTTTTTTTTTACAAACAAAGAGGCTTTCTTATCACGGAAGTGGGAAATCATACTAAATTTTAAATTATAGAACGAATTTATCTTTTAAAAAAAAAAGTTAAGTTCAACGTCAGAGAGCGTGTTGTAAGTGCAGATCGGCAGTCCGCGCCTAAAGGTTAATTTGTCAACATCAACGGCCCGTTACAGTCCACTGCTGGACTATGAGCCTCCTCCACTTAAGTGGAGGGTTTTGCCATAATCTCCACGCTTGGCAGGCGGGTTGGAGATCGCAGATTAAAAGGTCACTGTATCAGAGAGCGCTGCTGCCCGTTCCCTGTTCAATGTGTAGTCCCTAAGTCGCCTCTTACGACACCCACGAGAAGAGTAGGGGTTTATTTATTTATTTATTTATTTATGACATATTTATTCTACTCTGCCGTCACCACACGGATTAATTTGTATTACCTGTATAATATCATCGTCTGGCTAGGTAGTAGGGACCAATATTGCGGAATTTTTACATACAAATACAAGCCTTGCTTCTATTTAGGATCAGCCCTCCTGATAGTCTTGTTGCGGAGGGGCCTCGGTAGGGAAACCTAGGCTCCACTCCGCTAGCAAGAAGAAAACTCGATGGAGAACGTGTAGGTGGTTTATTAAACAATAAAAACACTGAATGTGGGTACCACCAGACGGGTGCGAATTAAAATGACTCCAAAGATATTGATTACACCAGAAAAAACAGACTAAACATGTTGTTGTAGCGAAATTACCAAAACGACTGACAAAGAGAAAAATAAAATTGAAAAACAGACAGAAAAGGATTCGAATTTTGAAAGTTTGAATTTTAAAAGTAAAACGCAAATGACAAGAAAGAGGACGCGTAGCACCGCTACAGTCTAGTGAACGAAAGAATTCGCCCAATTCTATTTTGTTTGAATTTAAAGTTAGCAGAGTAATCACACACATCTTGAAACATTTTCAAACGTTACAGAACTCGCATATTGCACAGTTAGTTAATAGTTTGTTCATACGGTATGTTTGTTTACAAAGCGTAACACAGTGTCCAAATTTACGTGCTGTGAGTTACGCAAACGACACCAGTTTACTTACAGGGGCTCCAAACAAACTTTCCTTCGCGTGACGAGCTAGAACTAACTGCAGATTGTAGTTTGAATAAATGAGAGAATTTAGAAATCTGGAAAGATGTCATTTTGCGTCAAGTCGTTTAAAAAAAAGTTATAAATAAACAAGATACTTACGTTTATTTGACGCTTTTACCGTGAGAAACCTACACACACCTGAAAGGTTTATAGTTGACTAAATTGCTTTAGGATTGATAAAAATCGATTCATCATCGATACCCTTAGCTTTTTTACCACCATCGTTATCTGATCTGTTTTAGTATCCTGAACTATTTCTAGCGTTGTCTTACATGGTTTTAATGCCTTTCTAGTATTGTGTGTATTATAGAATTTGTATCGTAACCGTGATATTCAGGTGACTGTTTGATGTTAGATTTATCTTTCTGGCATCTTAAAATTGTCTCAAGTCTGGTAGAGGCTGTGCTTGAGTTGTCATTATGTTTTGTTATATTTCATCACAAAAGCAGCTAGATCAGCAATTATATCAATATCAAATTGATGTTATAACAGTATAAAACTCAGATTAAATTACGAGTACCATTTCACAATAAATAGTTTTTCAATTAATTTTTATTTATTTAACATTATATAAAATAATTTTATATTCACACATGTGTTTCAGTAGTTGTCTAGCTTTATTCACATACGCTCGGTTTTTCAGACGTTTTATTTACTTGATCAGTTATATGTTATTGTGATATAAAAGCAAGCCTCGCCGTTGGTCGAATAATCTGGCATGTGTTCAAATACTACGTAAGTACGAGAACAGATCAGACATCGCCATGCGATTCTGTGTTATAAGTGCATAGACATAAGAACGGTGTCAAGTTCGAAGTGTCCACCTTGATGTGTTCTCCACTGTACTATGAACAATAATCTCGTACGACGCATTCATTAATATTTTGTTTTTTATTTTAGTAGGAATTTATGCCGTTGGTGTAACTGTTTTGTTAATACATACTTGGATATTTTATTAATTATAATTTATTTTCCTTTGCAGGTAAGCATTGATAATCAATCATAACCTTTCATAATACGTAAGTAAAGGACAAATACACACCTAATTATATACCTCTTTACATAGCGTTTTACATAGATTTATTTAACCCTAACATTAGAAAATAGTACTTGGATAATAAATATGTGGGGACATCTTCACACACGGCCATCTGATCCCAAACTAAGCAAAGCTTGTACTATGGGTACCAGACAGCTGATATACATTACACAAATAGATAAATACATACTTATATACATAAACAACAACCAGACACGAGGCAAACACAAGTGCTCATCACACGAATGTTTGCCCTGGGCGGGATTCGAACCCGCGACCCTGTGCGTCGGAGGCAGATACACTACCACCTGGGCTACGAAGCCGTCAATGACTACGTAATAGGGAAACTGAGTTCGGGAATAAAATTATAACAGTTTCAACGCAATCTCAATTTGAACTATGACATTTTAATATCAGACAATTTCCTTTCCTTTTGAAACAACCTTTTCCTTTCAATACTACGTGTAGCTCTTGTTACAGCCTTGGAACCCCACCTTGTCATATTTGTCCCTAACAAAGGCCTTCTTTACACTACTCGAGTCTATAGCAAACATTTACATGGGCTTTCCATTTGCGAGAGTGGTGTAACGAATGAGTTTACTTTGCAGACGACTATTGGCAATTTCTGTGTGCGTAACTTGACCGGGAAAGAGTATTCTTCATCGTGTATTTTGTAAGGTCGACAACCGACCACACAAACCTTATTCACAGAATTCCAAAGCGTCAGTGTGATAGAGCCGCTTCGTCTTCTTCTTTATTGTGTGGGTTGTAAGGTCGACAAGCGACCTCACAAACCCTGGTGTCAGTGTTATAGAGCCGCCAAAGGCCACTGACTTGGCTCGTGTAACAACAAGATATTATACTTATTTTTTAAATTCTACTCGATTCAAAATTTAAGGATATATTCTGTTAGGTTTTTTTACATTATAACATCAGTAGAAGTGCTACTCGTAGTATTTGATCGTCAAAGTAGCGACATGGGCGGTATTTTCGCATGACCCCGCTTTAATGTTTATTTTTAACATTACTTTCTTCCGTCTTCAGACGTGTATGAAAGAAATAACCACATAAGCCCTATAGAAGACTCACGACTTCAGAACGCTTTTTCCACAGAAAATAAAAGATACAAAAACCCACTTCAATTTGATTAACGTTGAAATCTGAATAAGATGCCCTTAGAGTTCCCTTTGATAAATCTTCACTCCATCCTTGAAATACGTGCCTAATCTTCTGAATACATAGAAGTATGTTCTTGACGTTCTCATTCGCTGCTCCAAGCCAATAACGTCTAACAGTATTCATTATATAGGTACAGACAGGTTCGAAAGTTTATTAATAAAAGTTAGCTTTGATGAATTCGGGAATGAACAAATTTTTATGCGGAAAAAAGCTGCAAAATGGGTAGAAAATAAGTAATACTTAAGACACATATTGAATTTATAACGCGGTACCCGACAACGCGATACCAATAATGACAAGTACAATAAAATGCAAATTCTTTATTGCACACAAAATAATAATTGCAATATAAACTTAAAACGCCGTTAGGCAATGGACGGCCTTCTTCTAGTCAACCGCGCAATCACTGTTTAAAGTCGTTTTTAAAACGTGGTTAATTTACCAAACGTAAATTTAACATAAATTATCAAAATATATTTTTTTTATTATAAATTCTCAATGGCTAATTTTATGTTTATAAAATTATGCCCTATACCTACTTTAAATCGCTGTCGGAGTTATTATTTAATATTTAAATGTTAAGGATTCGTTTTTATTATTCTGTTATTAATTTCCTTAGGCAGACCTTGAACTGCGATCTTGAGATTAAAGCGATTAAAAGTCTACGCTCGTGGGAACTTAGGCCAAAATTATATTCGTAATGTTTTAAGTATGTATCATCATTTATTTACATCTTGCAAATACACACGCAAATAAAATTATTGTAAGTAGATGTTATGTCCTACAAACATTCCTATAAATCACAAAGCCATCATACCGTAGCGATCACTGTATCTTCTCAGCTTATATTGTAAGTATTAAATGTTAGAATACGTATTATAATAAATAAATAAATAAATATGTGCGGACATCTCACACACGGCCATCTGACCCCAAACTAAGCAAAGCTTGTACTATGGGTACCAGACAGCTGATATACATTACTTATAGATAAATATAAATACATACATATATCGATAAACAACATTCAGACACAAGGCAAATTTCATCCGAGAAATTGTGTCCTGCAACATTTTTTATTTTATTTAAAGTAAACAGTAAAATGTATAACAACTATTCACATTTTTTTACCCAGCTGCGTTATATACTCGGATACCGTAAAATATTTATGGCTGTAACGGTAACTGCCATAGTTACGTGAATAACTGTTAAGTCAGTTATTAGGAGGTATAAAAACACTTTTCCTCCATTATGTAGGTAGTTACGTAATGCAAATCATTGTAGGTGATTATTACTTCCGTACATTGTAATAACTGCTTCCGTTTTTTTTATCTCTAACACATGGCATGAATGTGTGGAAGCTTATTCGAGAAAAAAATGTTTATATACCAACCTTACGAACAGAATTGATGACAAACCACTATAGTATAGTATAGGTTACTAGGGTCTAGTCTACTACTTATTCTGTGGTTGTAGGTAGAGCTAGACATGTATTATCGTTTTCTTCTTCTATTATAATTTTGTTTTAAATATTATTTATTAATTATCATTTAACCTAATATGCCTTGTGAAATATTTTAATTACCTAATTTGTACTGAGTTCATTTTTATGAAATATATCGTAAAGAATTTCAGTCTATTGGCTAGACAATTTATCTCTGATGTCAAAGATTTCAAGTCTCTAAAATTACCTCTGTTTTGAATGTTGTCAGCTCGTAATACGTTCCCCCACCGAAGGGCTCGAGCCTACCCTGAATTAGGGTAATCAGGCCTTAACTGGCCCAATGCGGATTGGTCGACTTTACGCACAACCTTCAAATTTTCTCATGATGTTTCTCTAATATAAATTTTTTTATTCAAAATTCGAAAATTCTGGATCTTGACTAAATTAACTGAAATAGCGTCAGGTTTTCCTTATGTATCATACCTTATTTGAATCATCCTGGCTAAGTTGATTATGCATGGCTAGAATGTCTGAAATAATAGTATCCTATTATCTTTAGTTCTATCCTGTCACGTTTCGTTGCGTCAAAGCCTGCGGTTCTCACGAAAGCCTCTGCTTCTGTACCATAGATCATAGAATATGGTGTACTGTACGCATGTTGAAAACATACGTAAATATTATGTTATTTATTTTACTACGTTATTTCTTTATATTCAGTGAAAACATCATGAGATACCTAAAGAAAGAAACCAAACGGACATATCAATCATACCTGCGAGGAAATTCAAAGGTTTGTGTGTGAAGTCGACCGTCCTGCCCAATGGGCAACAGGGTCGAAGGCCTGATCGCTAATTCGGGTAGGCTTGAGCCTTCCTCTATCGAGATGTATTGAGCTGCTGTCGATCATCATTTATTCTGATTTGGATACTTTAAGCCGATGTTTTGCAAGTTTCTAATGCTTATACCTACTTTGCAACGGAATCGCTTTCCTGCATGCATTACCGATATTCTCTGGTATTGCTGAAAAATATATGTTAAATTACTAGCTTCATCTCTAACAAGTCTAGCGTAAAATATAAGCATTTGGCTTCTAAATATCTATGTTCACGTTTCCTTGCGTCAGAGCTGGCATTTCTCACGTTGCAGACGGTGTCATCGTGTTCTCAGACCGGACGTTGCCTAACCAGACCTAACCTGCCAAATTGTGTTGACATAGTATAGTAGCGTAGCTCGCGGGTTACTTACAACGGGATTAGGTATAGACCGCGACATCGCTTGAGATGTATAAATGGTAATCGAGAATCGTTACAGAGAAAGCCAATTTTTCAAATTCCTTGTTTATTGTTGTTTTTCAAACAAACTGATCAGATCAGCTAACCGAGTCAACTGATTTATGTGAAAATATATTTACGTCTTTTGAAAAGTTGTGGAATAACGTACATATAGGCTGAGCTAATACTTATTACACGTACGTTAGTTATAATAATATATACGATATTTAGCTAACACATTGTAGACCGCGAGATGTATAAAAATAATTCTCGATAAATCTACGAGTGTGTTACAGTGAAAATGAATTTTTGAAATTCCTAGTTCATGGTGATTTGGCTATATGCTGGAGTCACGATAATGCTCATAATTTCTGGTATAACATTGGATATACAATGTGCCTACATAAAGTCAGTTTCCTTGTTTAATATTTGATGTTTGCTAAAGTCTTGTCACACTTATCATCTCTGACTCGCATATTAATAAACAGAATAACCTTAATGTCAATGCAATATGAACTAAGATACGTCAAGTATTACATGTGTCCGTCTACAGAGATATCTAATTGTATTGAAATTCACACAGCTCTGGTATTTTTCCGCACGTCGTCGTCTGATCGAGTTTATTAGCCGACAGATTTATACGATGAAGTGTTTTGTTTCAGAACGTTGTTACAATAATACAAACCCATAATACTAATACCTATGACGGTCCCATAGCCTAGTTGGTATTACGTCTGCCTACAAAGCACAGGGTTGAGGGTTTGAATTCCGCCCAGATAAGTTATGTCTGGATGTTGTTTATTTATCTGTATAAGCATGTATTTATCTATTTAAGTATTTGTATTTAGCTATCTGATAACCATAGTACAGGCTTTGCTTAGTGTGGCACCAGATGGCAGCAAATATTTTATTTATATATTTTTTTTAAAGATAAATCGTACTGGCCCCCGCCATGTTTATAAGAACAAGGCACTTTTTTAGGTAAACAAAGCGGATCCAAGCTATTTATTGCCCAACCATTGCCAAATTGTGTAATGTTGACATGCATACATTGTAGCGACGACGGCCGATGTATGCAACAGGTTATATCGTCTACCACGGCTTGTTGAAAGACTGCTAAATATGCGGCCAATCATTCTCCTAATATGTTTTATACAAGACATCCCAGTAACGAGAAATCAAATTCAATTTATCTTCAACCTCGACTCAATAATCTCTGCAGAGGCCATGTACCTATACGTATATATTGAAGAAGCCGCACGTGGCCAATACGTTTTCTTGGGAAATCTTTCAAAGTACATTCTTCCAGTTTTTCTTTCAAATATAACTGTATACTAAAACTTCGTAGTTTAAACGTCCTGCCTGTAGACTCTAGTAAAGAGGTTGCAATTGATTATATAAAATGTGCCAAAATGGTGTTTTAGATATAAATCAATAAGCTCTAACTTAAATAGAGACACGTTGTTTCACTTATTTTTCTAAATAGCTCTATAAATTAATTGCATATTAGCTAACAGTGTGGCCAGTTGGTTTCACCAAAATTATTAGACTCAATTTGTTGTGAGATTGTGACAGTAACTGGATTATGTTCCACCTAATACGGCTTGTAGCTTATTTACTAAGTGTCTATGTCTGTTTTTGGCCACTGCGTGTAGAGTAGCATATAGTAGCTGTAGCTGTTGCTCGCCTCCCGCTAAGCACACTGAATATCTTATTTGTTTTTCTGACTATAGGATAGTATAGTAGCAATCAGCTAATAGGTACGTCCCCACCGAGGGGCTCGAGCCTACCGTTAATTAGGCCATAGACGATTGCACGGGGTGGTTTTCTTCAAAGTTACGCACACAACCTTGATTTTTTTCGCATACCATCCACCAACCATCGTATGCTTACTTATGTTTAGTTTTTTACCAAATTCAATAAGTAACTTTTAGACGATACCTCAAGATAGTCTTAATTTGCGTTTCATTTGGGTGCGCAGAAGTGTAAGACGATAATGATCTGCTATGGCATGATCAAGTCATAGCTGACCGACTTATTCCACTCCGTCAAATATCGATACCGATTCGATATTCGATATCACTAATCTAACCCATTTTCATTACTACACAGACAGCGACAAAATGGCAGTTTAGAAGTAGAACGCAGTTGATACTACTGGAACGCAACTGCATTCAAGCCACACCGTCGTGATGCAGTCCTGATGCAGTTGGGCTGACGACAGTAAATTAACTGTATTAAGCGGCAATCATGCAAAGCAAAGCCAAAGGAAAAAGAAAGGAAGAAAAAAAAGAAAAGGAAAGGAGGGGAGGAGGAGGAGGGTTTTGAGTAGGAAAGCGGACCCCAGCACTAGGCCGGGAAAACGCTAGGACGAAGAAGATAGCGGCAATCATGCATCTATAAAGCATTTTAATTTAGTTGTACGTAAAGTTGTCTGAAAAGAAAGATAATTCCCTTGGGTCCCAGCTGTTACCTCCGAATGTAGACGTTACACGAGCCATGCCAGTGGCCTTTGGTGGCGGCTCTATAACACTGACACCAGAATTTGATAGGTTAGTTGTCGACCTTACAACCCACACGAAGAAGAAGAATATGGTATTCGTTCTTCATCTTCGTATATCCTCATGACATTACTGAGGGTCGTGACCACCAAAAGACGCGTTGCGTCTCCAGGTGCATCTATCTTGGACAAGGTGGATTGCGGCCTGAGTGTTGCAAATAATAGACTCGAGAATAGCATCTGTCCACCGAGAGGGCACTCTTCCTCTGCTCCTGGTATTCGAGAACTGCATGATTTTCACCAAAACAATTAAAAACAGATTTCCATTTTGTAGCTAAAAAGCAGTTTAAAATTAATCCGTTTGTGTAGCCCTCAAGAGCAAAACCCTTCACTTAAGTGGAGGAGGCTCATAGTCCAGCAGTGGACTGTAACTGGCCGTTGATGTTACAGACCTTAAGTAAATTTTGTCGGTAGTATTTCAGCCGCAGTTTCAGGTTTCGTTTCGCCTTCACGCGCCAGTAGGCAGCGTCGGATGTCATCTTCGGTCACGGTTTCAACCTTTCATCCGATTGGGAATTCGGTTTTATGTTCTGTTATTTGTTAGTTCCTGTCGGTCGAATTTCATCTCATTTTGCGTTATTTGAACGCTCGCGAAGCTAGTCAAACATTTTTATTACAAAAACAGTTGATATCTTTAAGATTATATATATAATATTTGTATGTATTTGTGTGCCTTTAAGATCTTTAAATGAATTATATATTTATTTGCCTACACGCGTTTATATTTTCATAAAATATTATTATCATCTATTTTATTGATAACAGGAGATCCAATCAAAGCAATCATGTCGAATCCTTGTTAAATATTTTAGATAAAATTTCTGTATACCGAACAATTTGTTATAATTTACTCTACCTATAATTAAAGTTCGCGACCGCTTTATTACCACGTTGGTAGAAATAGCGATTACATTGATTTTATGCCAGCTATACTGGCATAAATCTATGCAACCAGCAAAAAAGAGAAAAACAACTTCCATCAAAACAACTCTCCTGGCAAGAACACAATGGTGGCTTTTACCAACATTGCGAGTAACAAACAAACAAACAAACAAACAGAACTGTGGAATAAACAAAACGAGAAACAGACAATTTCTTGATCTTGACTCGGTTTATTAAATACTGTGGGAATTCCAATTACGTTGCGTTTTATCTCAGTTTATGCAATCTATATTTAATAACAGCCACCGTGGCTGAGCGGTTGAACGTTCACTTCTCATTATTTTAGAGGTGCCGGGTTTGAATCCTTTTTGTGAGACTTTCTCCAGTTTAGTTGGGTTATTGTAGGCTGGGTTTCCTGACTGTTCGAAAAGTAAGATAAGCTGTCCAGGTTACTATCCTCGGAAGTAGTCGTTACGCGAGGCACGTCAGTGCCTTTGGCGGCTCTAGTGATACCAGGGTTTGCGAGGTTGGTTGTCGACCGTTTGAGTACACGATGAAGAAGATAAATTATGGAATTAAATTGGCTATAATGCTGGTTTCCTAGTCTTAAGTATTGATTGGAATGAAGTTCTCATACGAATGGATTCTTCCTTCTCCCATCATGACATTCTAATCCTGTAGCTTGTTATTTGACCATGAATACGTGAATAAAAAGTGGAATACTTACGTTATCTAATAAATGCTCATAACAAAAAAAAACGCTTGCTTTTAAGAGACTTTATAAAAAACACAGACACTACTACATGAAAATCGAACTCTTCAATGCGAAAGTTTCCATTTTACGAGTAACAGAAGGATTCCATTTCGTCTAGAGTGCAGTTCTTGATGCAGCATTCTTCCACGAACATAGCGAGGTTAAAGTTGTCATAATCCCCGAAGCATTCACAGTTTTTAAAAGCATGGGCTATTAACTTAACACAAAAACGAGGAGGCACTTGTTCTTCAGCGGATGATAATGTCAACATCATCGACATAGAGATCAGAAGTAACAATAATGCGATCTTCATGGTTATTAGAAATTCTCAAACGCAGCTGTGCGCAGTTCTCTCAAGAAGTGAGGGGTCTAAGTGAGCCGGATTCGAGAATGGTCCCTGTTTTATAATATTAATTAATAGTGATGGGCTGGGGTTAATTAATACGACTCGATGTTGTTGGAAGTCTTTTCATAGATTGAGTGGAAAATAATGTCATCGAGAGGACTCCACTCCTGTAGTAAAGGATGGCAGTGCGAAGAAAAAACATGACAAATATGTTTTAAATTTCAATCAGGACTTAATAGTGTATAGATAGACTGACTTTGTGGTTGAAAGGTAGCGGTTCCACTGAGTCTATTCTGTATGTCAAACTTAAAACCTATCATCGTTTATTCAAAATTGAATGAATTTTTGCTTTTGTATGACATTTTCAAGTACACTCGTAACACAAAATAGTGCCATTAGTGTGCTCTACATGAGATTTTATTTTCTATGGGGTATTTTCTATCGATATGTAGCCTACTGTGATCTCTCCCAGTCTTATAGCCTGTAGGTATATTGACTAAAGTACAGTATTTTAGTATTTATCTTAATGAGGCCATACCCTCATGAAGTTCAAAGATCTGATGTCGATAGTAGCTCCAAAGAGATGGTAAGTAAAACGTCAGAGACTCGGTCGAAAGTTTATCAAGCTAGAGCTCATGATAGATCATGTGCTAAATAACTGCACCCATTGTTATTGAATGACTGACGCCTGTAAACCACGTCATTCGGTGTTTAGATCGAATGATTGCAGGGTTTCTTTCAATTGTTTCGCGATTGTTAACTGTAGGCATTGTAAAAGTAATACGACACTATAAAAAAGTGAGAATAGGAATAATTTTGAGTGGAAACGAAGCTAAAAAAAATAATATTTGCAGCCAGCATGTAACACACTTTTATTAGAATTTTAGGACTTTTAACATTTGGAACTATAATATTATATGTAATCGTTTTAGATATAGTCTATGAAAAGAAGACGATTTATGAAGAGTGAAAATTTCTTTAATTATCTGGCTCGCTTCTGCGGTTTTAAAAACACTGTATAATGTTATTTTCATAATTTAAACAATTTATACTCCTACGTAGATGATACACAAGTATATCGAATGCCATTATACTGAAAGGCGTGTCGCATCGTAAATTCATGGAATTGCCAGTCGCAGCGCGAATACTCAGCCCGGCTTTTCAGTGGCGACCTCAAAAACTGTAAATATTTTACAGGGCATATCTCTCGTGGGATACATGAACATGACCTACTTTTAAAAGTCTGTATTTGGGTTTAGCTACAGCAAGTCTAAAAATATTTAAATCATCAGTTCCCCAAACTCCGGTGTTTGGGACATTCAGTCAGTTTATATATTTAGTCTGTTTATTTTTTTTAATAATAATAATAATATTAATTTATTGAGAAACTTATTTTACAATATAATACTATCGACTAAACATTCCAATAGGGATACAATAAAACACCTGAACTAGGAAGATTCCTGTGCTTCAGGCGAAAAGAATTGGTCTTAATTAACAATCTCACAATTAAAATAAATAATAACAAATTACAAAAGTTAGATTCTACAATTAGTATACTTATAGACAAAATTAGAGGGCATTATGTAAAAAGTACAAGTACAGTTTCAAGACTAACAATAACTTCTCTGTGTCTTCGTATGACATATTCAAAAGGGCTTCTTGGAGAATTTGTTTACTTTTACCATAGCTGCAAGAATAAAAGTCCAACTTAGCATTTAATCTATTGTAAAGTAGTGGTCCTAGAAAAACAAAAAATCTAGTGGAGAAGGCATGTTTTGTGATGGTTTGTGGGCACACAATATCTTTCCGTCTTTTATTAGTGAATTCAGTGCTGAAGGGAAGTGCGGCATGCTGTTTGAGAACTGTGCTTATTATAAATAATTGTCTAACATTTAGAACCTTACACGATTTATAAAGAAGGTCAGTGGGATAGAGGAATGGGCGGGATGTAGAAACCTTTAGAATCGCTCTCTGGGCTCTCTCAATGGTAAGCAGTGAAGACTTAGCGGAGCCACCCCATGACGTAATGCAGTAGGATAATATTGATTGACATAAGGCAGCGTATACTTGTTTAATAATTTTTGAATCTGCGATAGAGCGTAGTTTTTTAAATACAAATATTAGCTTACGCATTCTACTGCTCAAAGCTTCGGCATGGGGTTTAAAAGAGAGAGTATCGTCAATTATAATACCTAAATACTTTATTTTGTCAGTAATAGCTATAACTGGACATTTACACAAACTATTCGTTTGGTCTTTATCCTTACAATGGTGTACATACAGTTTAGGATTGGTTAGGGCCAGCTTTGAATTGCGCATGGAAAAATGCATGTAATTAGACTTGTCCGGATTTAATGTTAGTAGATGTTGCTGAAGCCAATTATTTACAATATTAAAGCCTTGTTGTGCACATTCATATACTTCTTCTATCGATTTTGCAGAAAAAAGAAGAACAGAGTCGTCAGCGTAGGATATGATTTTACCGCCATCTAATTTTAAATTACAAAGGCCATTTATGTAAATTAAAAACAGTGTTGGTCCTAAAATACTTCCTTGGGGAACTCCAAAAGAGGTATTTTTCATATAAGAACTGAGTGCACTGCCTATCTTAACGCACTGGGTACGTTCATCTAGATAGTTGACGAATAATTTGAGCTGGGTGCCTCTTACACCTATGGCTTCAAGCTTTTGCAATAAAATGGGAATAGAGACTGTATCAAAAGCTTTAGAGAGGTCAAGAAAGATCCCCAATGTCTGATTACCCTTGTCTAGTTCCTTTACTAGGAAATCAGTTAGTTGGTGCACAGCGTCTGCAGTTGATAACTTAGGCCTAAAACCAAACTGAGTTTTGGACAGAAGGAAATGTTTCTCCAAATATTGGACAAGTCTATTATTAATAATTTTCTCTAAAATCTTAGATGTAGATGGCAGTAGCGAAATAGGTCTATAATTCGTTATTTGAGTTTTACTGCCAGATTCGTGCACAGGAACAACGACAGCTTTTTTCAAACATTTAGGGAAAATTCCTTCAGACAAGCATTTTTGGAAGATATAAGTAAGTGGAGGGACTAGAATATGTTTGAAGCGCTTTAGTATTTTATTTGAAATGCTATCCCAACCAGCTGCAGAATCATCCTTTAGGCCCATGATGATCGTTATGTTTTCACATTATGAATAAAAAACTCTTATTCTGAAATTTTGGATAATGCATCGGAATGGACGCTACCCTCTTGTCTGGCAGTTCAAGTGATGATAATGATAAGGTTGATCGTGATAGCTAATTGGGAAAGAATTTAATGGAATATTGGCTATCTGTATCTGCTGATCATTCATAGAGTCCTGTCAGGTTAATACCGGCATTGGGCAAGTCGGAATATAGATTACAAATCTGATAGAGCCCACAATAAAACTGTTACCAGATATCTCTGTAAGACCCGATCTAATGTACGAGTATATCTAATTTAGTCTGATAGTACAATCACGATTGCTTTTGATGACAAGTATGATCATATTGATCATAGATAAATTAATGTTCTGTGGGTATGATTGAGTGAAGGTCGTCGAGCTAGCTGCTTTGAACCAGAAATCATTCGCCGGGTCAACTGACGGAAGTAAAATAACTCATGTTTTGAAACAATGACTCGTTTACATACGAGTCTTGAATATATTAACTGGCTGGATCAAATTGTAAAAGTTTAAAAATAAATATTTGTTTGGTAAATGTACACAATGTCATGTTTACAGCCAAGCAAACATTAAAAAGATTTCCTGGAAAAAAGAAAAACACTTTATGATGATAATTTGTTTAATGTTGCCGGAACTGCAGATTTTAACTTCACAAGCACACTACTCCAGGGGAGTCTGATTTCTCTGCTACTGTAATTTACCAACTTCTTTATTATTATTTTACATAGCAATAAAATTGCTTTGTAAGATGTGTCCCCAGTTTAGTTAGGATATTGCATTGCAGGTTGAATCACCTAGTCTGAAAACAGATGATTGCGTGCTTCTGAAGGCACGTTAAGACGTTGGTTATTTTTGTCTATACAGAAAATTTACATTACATGAGCAATTTGAGAAACCTCTTTCGGCTCAATATTGATCGACTTTACAATCCATACAATATGAGGATGATTATATTAAATCATGTCATACAAAATTAATTAACCAAACAAAACTGAAATAAAACACAGGATGTTGCATTCTCTTTCATTCAAGCCATGTTTAATTCATTAAAAAATTTGCAACGCCGCCGCCGTTTGCTGGAAATGGTCGAAATGGCATTATAGTTGCGAAAGCTTAGCCACTTGAAACTGCCTCTGTTCGTGACGCCCGCCCCGGCTACCATTATAATAAGTTATGAGGAAAGAGTTAGGCTTAGAGATTACTTAGAAATGTCAGTTTGCCCTTTGCGTACGCCAATTAAAAGGAAGTGACAGCAACTTTAAGAACTAAAAGCCTCCATCATCCATTTGAAAGTTACAGAGCCGATTTTGATGAAACTACATTGTTTTCTAAGTAGATAAAGATAAAGATAAAGATACCTGATAAAATAAAAATATAATTCAATACGTTGTTAGTTTACTATTTGGCACACCTGTTCAGAAGCCCACATAGGCTAACGCCCAAATACGAACATTGTGCAATTCCGACAATATTACATACATTGATAGATAACCTCCTTTTTGAAGTCAGTTGTATACTTAGGAGGATATAATGTATGGTTCTAAACGAATTTTCAATTGATATATTTCCGAAAAATATTGATGCATTAAGACTGGAGGATATATAAGTCATCATTATTGCACAGAAAAGGCGAGTTAGAGCCAAGAGGATATTAAGGTCGCATTGCAGACGACAGATAGTTAATCCGTATGATGTGGCCTCGTCATTACCTCTTTTAGACGCTGCTGGTAAAACGATTGTGGTAAGTGGTACTGGCAATGACGTCTGCGCTCTCCGGTCCAATAAACGGATTAAGCAAAATATTTTTTGGTTATATTCATAAAAGTAAGATGCTTAGCATGATTTCTTACTTCCATCCACATAGTGTAATAAATGGAACACAATTAAACTGGCTTTCAGGTGCATTTCTCTGAATTGAAAAAGCAGAGTATATTTATAATAGAAGAAAAGCTACAACATTCGTAGAAACTCTAGGTTTACGTATATTTTTTAATTCTTGTTTATAAATTCTAAACATAATATACTATTGTACACTACAACGTTAAATATTTTGGATTCAAAAACTTTCTAATAAGCATATCATCTACAGCCAATTAATCTTTTTTCATATCGTGTCTCAAAATCTGACCCGTCAACCCTGTCTACAAGCCTGACATCACGGTTTCCACCGACCTTCGTGACCTCGTGTGATTGATAGTGATACATGCCTGGGATGAGCGTGTATGAGATTGCCGGCATTCCACACATTGAGGTTAATGTAGGACGTTAGACTTCAAAGGTTTTGTATAGGCTTTGTAGTTACAGTGTTATTCGGTAGGTATGAATATGATGTTGAATTTCATGGGCTGTTATTTGTTTGATCATTTTCTGATGAGGAAAGCCGTAAATATCTACTCTTACTTCTTGTTTGATTTAACTCAAAATTAGGACCTTGTGATTAGCTGCTAAAAGTTAGAATTATTTAATTATAGGAAAAAATATTTTCTTCCAAAGAAAAAATATCACATTCCACAGACCATAATAAGTTTAAAAATCTGCATAAAATATGGATCATCTCATCATCCACAAGAAAGTTAATTGAAATGACATTATATACTAGAATTATTGGAAAAGCTGCGGTATCATTCTATACTTTATTTATGAAATGAGTATGAGAAATTTGTTCTGCTCCAAACAAATATCGATAGAGTAGAGACATAAGAATCGAAATGTGAGCTGCGTACGAGCTGTTTTGAATAATAATAAGAAAAACAAAATTTACAGCACTCAAAACAAAACACACAGTACGGTTGGTTTGGTTTCACATTTTAAACACACAAGCAAATCCTGATTGGTATTCCAAAACACTTTTCAGAATCAAAATGCCGATCGTGGAGTTAGGTACAACGAAAACAATTCAAAGTTCAACCCGGCATTCCGAGGCGAATTTCGTCACAATCAAATACCTTGCCTTTATTGTGTGTAGTATAATGGCATCGATATTGAAGTTACAAAACTGATGAGCATGATAGACGTGCTACATGGTATGCCGACCACGCCTGCGCCTCCATTGTTGGTTAGTGGTACATTCCGTTCGTCATTGGCCTTCCATCCACTATTGAATTCCTAACTTATTGACAGCTGATTTGAAGCTGATAGAGTCGTGATCGAATGGTTAAAGTGTACCAAACTTGCTGGTCAGAAAAATGTTATGACAAAAAAATCTGCTTGGTAATTTTTTACAAGCTGTTTTAAGGGTACTTACTTACTGATGGATAAAGATTTCCATTTTAATTGGGGTGATGCATCTGCTTAGGTTAGGTTATAATTTATATACTTTACGTAAAACTTGGAATATAAGAGAGAATAGTTTTAAAATTTTGAAATAAAGCATGCTGTCATGGCATTGGAAAATTACGAAAGGTTATTGCATATAATATTCCCCTAGGCGTACTTTGTCATGTAGGTAGACTGGTTACTGACGAAACTGTTTTATTACTAATGATTTATTAAACCCTATTACTTTTTGAGCACAGGTGTCATCAAAACAAAGGTTAGATTAATGTTTGCGTGTAGGTGTTGCATTACTAAGTTATAACTAAACGGTAGGAGAATAGAACACCAAGAGAGGTTTGGTTTCTCAATAGTGGAATTTTTAGTGATCAGTGCCATCATAGTAAAAAAGTTTATGAAAATTGAAATTGCGGTATAAAATACTTTTCTAATTGTAATGTCCGAAGAGCTTAGTTCAGTCCGAAAAAATAAGATTTTTGCCGACTACTTCAAAAGAAGAAAAATGCTAAGGTCTTTAATATTATGTATATTCAAATATAATAAAGCAGATGTAAAAGTATCAATGCGATACATGTTATATTACTCGCCAATAAATAAATTCTCACCTACATAACAACTCAACTACTAACAGTCTAGCACACATTGGAAGCCAACATTTTTGTTTGCATTTCTGATATCCACGTAGTTTACGTAGACCATTACGTCACCTCGTTACGTCGCGAACGTAAACATGTACTAATTACCCACTGCTAGTTCTGTTTAACAATTTTATGTACAGTTTTGTTATACTTTGTTTGTCAGAGGTTTCTTTGGAATGTTACAAACGATTATTTTTGTAATGAAAAAAATAAGTCGTCGTTATTTTTGAGGAAGTAACCTTTTAAGTTCATGGCCTCATTTTTATTTAATGGTATAAAATTAAGTCTTGCAGACAAAGTTAAAACGTGTAGAGTTCTGTATAGATTTTTTAAACAATATGTTTCGGCCAATATTAAGTTTTACTAGGGACACCATTTGGTCCTTTTATCTTCCTAATGTTCACAAATGATTTAGCTTTGACGCAACATAATACCCCTTTAACTAAAATAAATTATTACTGCAAAGTCCTATGGTCTGTCTAAATGTAGCACTTACCTACATTAAAGTCCTATTATCTCCTTATATGCAAATAATTCAAGATCAAAATGGTGTCCCGCACTACACTACAGTAAATTAACAGCGGTGCGGTGTACCTATGTGTACACTACACAGCCTTCAGACGCACATCTCTTGAGAACCGGTTTGGACCAATTGTGTATCTATGCAAGTGTTGAGAGACAATACTCGTATAACTTAGTTACTTCAATTACGTTTATGAACTGTGGAAGAGTAAAGATTATACCTAAACAGAACTTGTTTTTGTATCATAACATCTTCGAAAAAACAAGGCAAATAAGAGTATGGAGGTTCTGTAGCTTTTCGTGATACATTAAGTTGATTAAAAGATGAACTGACTGAGAAAGTTTTTGAAATATAAAGCATTATAATTAAATAAGAAAACGTATTCATATCAGGACATTTTAATCAACATCACGTATATAAGCGAAACTGGAAAAGAGCCCGGTAATTTACTGTTGCACTCAACCTTATCTCGTGCCTGCACGGTGCTTAGCCACCAGTTATTTTTTGTTTATGACAAAATAGTTTCACTTTCAAAAATAATGCCGCGTAATTTGTATATTAATATAATATTATTACGTTTCTCAACTTTTAGAATTTAATTGTAGAGAAAACGATGTTATAATATTACTGTTACGATTATGATATAAAAATGTTTCAATTTTAGTTTTTATAACTGTCTTGGTTGCTGATAGTGTTTCCTGTTGGACCATCCATTCAGACTGCTTCACAAGTTTAAACAAACCTTAATGGATGATTGAAAATATGTTCGGTTAGTTTTGTATTTTTTTTTTCATTTCTTCTTTTTGGTTTTTATTACGAATGTGATTCTTACTTTTTTTATTTTAATTAGAACAGAGTAGACTGTTCTACTTAGATATTTGGACATTTATAGTACGCATGTATCAGTGTGATAGAGTGTGATAGACTTGTATTATAGTCTAAAATCTATATAGTATTAGAGCGAATAGACAGATTATGTCTATCTTTTAATTTTTCGCTTCCATAGAAAATATTTTTGAATACGTTTATCCTGTACTGCACTTGCGCTTTAAATGAATGAGCCTCGCAATACGGCGGACGACTAACGCCGCGCGCATGCGTACCAAGCGCGGGCCGGTACGACCTGCCGCAGCTTTGTTTTTATGCGCACACGCTGCCGACTCACACCCAAACATACGACAAGGATAAATATATCCTGCATTTACTGTATTGAGTGCTTCATCTTATTAGATAGATCCGGTAGAGTAAACTTTGGTGAAATTCGTCGTATCTTATACTTGAACCAGCCGGAAACAAAAAACGTCCATCGCTTCCATACAAAGATAGATCGTATACTTCAAACATATGGATCTCCGTTACCCGAATCCAGCGTCTGCCAAATTGGTTTACGCGCAAAACGTGAAAAGAGCAAAATGACAAGTGGGTAAAAATTGTCAAAAGCGCACAACATCAAAGGCGCAGAATGACAAAAGCGCATAATGTCAAAAGTTCTACTTAAACAGCTTAACTGTTTGGATATCGATTTTTACCTTTTTTGGTAAGTGTGAAGATGAAGTGTGTGTGTCACACTCTCAGTGGAAAAAGAAATAAAATGTTCATATTTTTTAGGAAAAATATTTATATCTAATCAAAAATAATAATTGTCTGATCGCCGAATGGTGCTCGTCTTTGCTTATCTCCGACTTTAGCTACGTCGCCGCCGGAAGAAATGTTTTTAAGGGAACCCCGTTTTAAAGTGAACATTAAAAGATTTTTAGCAATATTATTCCGATACATTCTTATAAAATTAAACTTTTAAATGTAACGTTTTTCCTGTTTCTCATATATCTCTTTATCTTTATCATGATTTTTATTGCAGCTGAAACCGCATAAAGTCCCCAATGTTTGTGTTTAGTTAGATTGATGTTATGTAATGAAGATTAGCCAAGAACAACAGCTTCACGATTATTCCGTAGTTGTTAATTGAGGTCAATTTCAAACACTTTACAAAACTCTTGATGAAGAAAACCAAACATATTTTGAAAGAGCACACGGCGATGGCTTAAATTACTCAAAACCAGATACAATTCATAACAGGTCATCTCGTCACTTCTTGTCTTGGACGAATTAACCATGCTTCTTGTGCTTTAAAATTACAATGTTTATTTTATTTTATTGTGGATTTTAAGAAATTTCACGTTAGAAACGAGTGCTATTTGATATTGAACTGCATAAGGCTATAGCTACTGATAAATGCGGAAAAAGCGTTTTTTTATTATTTTTTTGACATGGACCTAAAGCCTTAACATGTTTGAGTTAAAGGTCTCTTTTTTACCTCGTAAGCTTTTTATAGAGAAAGGAAGGAGTATGATTTTATTAGCAGTTGATTTTTATAAGGTAAATATACTACCACCCCTACCAACCCACCATCAACACCATATCATACCTACCATATGTTTGATTTACACCATCTCCATTTATCTAAATCAAAAGTTCTTACAATTGGATAGTCGCAGTTCCTTGAGGTAGATACTCAGAACTCTCACGTATACGAGATCAACGCGGCGCGGCGCAATGAATGAATTGTGTTCTCGTAACCGCGTACCAAGCACCGGCCGGCACGGTGCGCGCTCCCATGTTTTTGCGCGTTCGCGTTGCGCGCAGTTTCGCGGCAATACGCAGCAAAACAATCGCGGGAAACATGGTCTTGCGCAAGCTTTGAGCTTCTCTACACATTGGGTCATATATTGATGAGACTCTTTATCTTTTCTGACATTTATGTCATCAGAATCGGTTTGATTCCAAAGTGCTACCGGAATAAGCATAGCCAAAGTGACGTGAAATAAAAAAAAATCATAATCGTTCTCATCTCTAGATTGAGAGTCACTTTTGTACAATCGTACTTCATGTTATACGATTTAAATTAGATAAGCCTTTTTTGTGTGGAGGCTTCACTGTGGAGCTAATGGAGCTATGTTGTCTAATATGCGCACACAAACGCAGTCTTATACTCTGCGACAACCTATTGTGTAGAAGGCTTAACCAGTTTAATGGTAATGGAACTTGGAAGCAAGTGTAGGTTGACGTATCAAGGGTGTTTGGGTAGAGGTTTGAAGGAAGTTGAGTAGTTAGTCATGTGAACCTCAATGAGGTTGCGCGGTGCGCCTTGAGATGTGGTTGTTATGTTACCCAAGACTTGTTTTGGTAAAGCTACAAAGTACCTAGATTAAATAGTGTAACGTAATTTAAAAAATAGGTTATCATTAAATATTTCAAAAACAACTTCTTAAATTGATGTATGAACTGCAGCTCAGGAGTTTTCTTGTGGTGTCACCATCACTTTTTTCTTGAGGTGTCAGATATCAAGATCGAATTGCCAGATTATTGCATTATCACCTAATTTTATTTACACATTATTTATTATACGTGACGTATACAAAATTTCAGGTATACCGGTTGGGGAAGCTAATTTAAAATTTATTTCACGGATTTGGCTTAACATATCCAGCTGCAAGTAGATGGTTCTTTTATAAAGATCTTGTCATGTGTTTACTTATTTTGTTAGCTACTGTTTTTATAATGTAGATAAAAATAACAAATAACATTGAATTTAAAATCACAAACAACGAATCAGAATTTGTAATGTTTTCGGTCCATTTACCTACTTATTTTTCGTTAATCCCTGTGTAAAATAACTTCCGGTGCTCGGTGTAAACATGAGATTACATTTTACGTGACCATTTTTTTTTTTTTCTTTTTACTCTTTATTTTATGTATTATATTATTTGTACTTGTTAGTGGCCGAGCGACGACATAATTCATCACACTAATATTATAAATGTGAAAATATGTTTGGATGTTTGTTCCGCTTTCACGTCTTAACTACTGAACGGATTTGGATGAAATTTAGAATGGAGATAGTTCGTACACTGGTTTAACACATCGGATACTTTTTACGGGGAAAAGTCTTATTCCCACCGGAAAATCTTACATAACGCGAGCGTAGCCGCGGGCGGACAGCTAGCAACATATATTTCGTAAAGAACTATGTACGAACACTTTGAAACTAATTAAGAACCTTATGCAATAATAATACCGTACCTCAATTAAAACAAGCACGCGGTGCAATCAAATCAATTACGTACTAAACAGTATGTCCTTCACACTATGTACAATATATGCCAGTGCCACATACTACAATATTACGCGTAGATACATCGGCACTCCGCATACCTAATCGACGTTTATTGTTTATATGCGATGCGAGGCAATTGGACCAATTCAGGTTTATGGTACTGGAGGCATTGATATACCTAGTATGAACAACACTTTTCATAGGTACTATACGTAACTCTAAGCCCGAAATAAAAGAAAACTTTACAGTGCACACAACTGGAGTAAAAACGAATAATAATCGTGTAAATAATTAGAAAAGACCTAATAATCCAAAATAAACGTTCTAATGTCAAAAACTCTTGAAAAAAAACCGGTGGAATAGGACAAAATGATTAAATAATGGCATGTCGTTTAAGAAAACGCCATACAGTTGGTTAAAAAGTCGTGAAATTAATACGAGCGCCACCTCTTTTACGGTGTTGCCATTTTATAGGATGCTATCCTGCTCTGACTTATGGATATTTCTGAAAGGTAAGATTAGTTCCAATTCAAGACTTTTTAGACAAACTGTACCTTACTTACACCCCGTATAAAATGTTACAAAATTATTCGACTCACCAAATGCTTCTTTTTCTACGTGTGGTTTGTAAGGTCGACAACCGACCTCACAAGCCTTGGAACAGTGTTGTAGAGCTGCCAAAGGGTACAGAGATGACGAGCGGTAATTTAGTGCCCAATCGTTTGTGATTATACTTTACTATACATACAATGAAAAATATAAATACAGTGTGTGTGAAACAAAAAAGTTCAATACGTTACATACGTTCGTTACCAATGGCAACACCAAATAAACCGGCAGTAATTGGTTAAAAACCACCGGAAGTGACAATGATTGGCTGAAAAATCACAATGTTGCCAATTAACTCCGCATAACCGCTCAAATTTTTTGTCTACTCTGTATCGCACTTATCTTTGCGGCTAATTTGAATGATCAAAGGTACTATTGACCACTAAACTAATGATAGTGTCTGATTCACTCACCATACAAATTACGATAAGATTAGATTCAGAATAAGATCAAGTGGCCTAATACTAAGAATCATTGAAGAAAACACTCATCAAGGTTAAAGTCAGTTACTGAAGGCAAGGGCTTTTTGAAATATCCTAATAAGCTAGCATTAGCAGTTGATACGCTTTACTAACGATGTACAACACATAGATAAAATCATATTTTTTTCTATGATACTACAGCAATTTGAACGTACGAACAGAAATGATAAGCCAAATACTTAACAGAAATAACACTTTATTTTAGATGACATCTAAATATTATTTTATATTCTTAAACATTTAAGAAATGCAGTAACCGACATGCATCAATGTTGGTTACTGCATTTCTTCTCATCATGATGTAGAGATAAAACCAGTATGTTAGGATGCTGTAGACATGGATAATGTAGAGATGTAACCAGTAAGTTCACGGAACCTAAATGCCCACAAGTCCGTTGTACAGTTAAACATGCCATATTCCTTCAAAAATGAACTTTATTACAAGGACATAAACCATCCCAAGCTTTATCTATGTTTCTAGTGGGTGCTTACACGCAGCCAGTGGAATGTCATTGAGTGATAATTCGCCAGACTGCGCGTGGGCGGGTGATACGATCATACGCTATGTTAATGTGATAGAGATGGAATGCTCAACTTCGCACCGGGAAGTAGTTATTTCTGCTGTTGTAGTAGCTATAAAGTTACTATCTAGGCACGGGTATTGCGGGGTTGGACTTGCTTTCCTAATGCTATTAATTATTCAACGTGCACCTTCTTTTTACTACAGAATTTGTATAATATCAATAATAAAATTTATCTCTGGCTAACATTAGGGTCCCTAGGGACCCTAATGTTAACTACACACCTACCTACCTTAATAGTCTACTCTTTAATAAAAGTTGTCACAGACCTACCACAGAATCTGTGAAATGGTCAAAATTTGAACTTCAACCATTACTACAGACAGACATGGATGGAAATGTAAAATTTTAGAAGAGTCGTGATTGGTTGAAATGCAATTTTGTATTCATCAGCGCGCCGCCATTAATTTCACGGATAAGTCGGTAGGTCTGTAAGAAGTCCATTTGTTTCAAGTTAATATTTTTTATATAACTTTCTCTTGCTTTCGCTCTCTTCAATATAATGTGTTTTCGTGATCTTAATCCGAAAGTATATTGTTACTTATAACAAGAATAGAATAGAATAGTATTTATTATCAAACAGAAAAGGCTATTTATAATGACTTTCTGATTCACGCAAAAAGTAATTATTCTTTATCGTTCCAAATTCCAATTTCCAATCAATGAAATAAATGCCTGATTGGTTTCTTATCTTTACGTTTACTACGTCTGTAGACGTAGTATTATGCATGCTTTTAGATTTGGCTAAATGCGGAGTCTGATTTGGTATATAGCAATGAACAGTAGTTAGAATCCGCTATTACACAAACTGTAAAACGACTTTGAGCTTCAAGGGTTAGTCGTGTTCCTAAAACCTGTTGCTATTTCAACCTGTCGCTATTTCATCCAACCTGCATTTATCCTATGTTGCCGTCTTCTTCTTCATCGTGTGGGTTGTATTGTAGGTCGACTCGGCCTCACAGACCCTGGGTTAGGGTTATAGAGCCGCTAAAGGTCACCGACATTGGCGACATTTGAATCAATGAATTTATTATAAATATATAGTTATTATGAAATTATAATACGGCAACATGCGAATCCCGAGAGAGCGACGACGACACGGCCTTACTGAACTAACTAGTACCCACCCACGGGGTGCGCCAAGCCGTAGGTTATATCTTATCTTATGTATATATTATATACTTTAAACGAGCAATTCTTGTATATATCTATGTATATAGATATATATAATAAGAATCTCGGACACGGCTGCAACGATTTCTGAAATTTAGCATTATAGGGAGTTTTGGGGGCGATAAATCGATCTAACTAGGTTTAATTTTTAATAAAACAGGATTTGCCCTGTTTTCAGGCCTAAAAGAATTGTTCCACCATATCATTTAAATATTATACAGGTAATTTCGCCGTTGTCATTAACGCTAGAATAACTCAGTTGGGAAACCGCAAGTCTGTAATATCTGTTTCATGTTTGGGTCTTGGGTTCGAATCTCGACAGATATTTTTTTTGTTCATGTTTTTTATTTATTATTTGTTTTTTTATTCTTTCATTTAGTTATTTAAATACAAAAATTTCATTTATATAGTTTATCATAGTCCAAAAGTTTTCCAACAGATGGCACGAGCAAAGCTCGGTCGCCCAGGTACTTATATCTTATATCACGGAGTGACGGAGGCCTGCCTCATATAAAAAAAACAATATATTGTCATGACGTAAATACTACCTTGCGCTCGCTACACTCTGCAACGTATATTTAATATTTTTTACTGTTGCCAAAAATGCACAAAATACATGGAACATAATAAAATAAAAATGTGTCTAATTAAGAAAATTTAATTCGAATAATGATTTGGTTAAATCTTACTTCGCATAAGTTTTTTTTAGTCTTTATAAACTCGTCATAACATGCGAATGTAATGCCTAAAGTCATGAGAACTGAATCCCGTCTTGGGCTTGGGTGATGTCATGCCACGATTCCATCTCATCAAACTCTTGATAAACAAATGGTTGCCTACTGGCAGTTTAGAAACTTGTTATTTGTCAACAGATAAAATAAGAATTGATTCGTATCGCTAGTTTTGTTGCATCTACTTTAGCTGCACGCGATGGCTCGTTGCTTTCTTTTATTAAAATGCTAGGCTTTTGATTTTCTGATGGATTTCTCAACAGCCGTTTGTTACATAATACATTAACCATGCTTATTATTATTATTATAAATGCGACGGCTACTGAAGCCATATATTTTGATATTTTATTCCCAAGGGAAAAACTCACAGCCGGACTGCTACTTACTTAGGCAGGCACACATATTAGAATTTAAAATTAACAGAAAGATAGAAACCGATAAAAACACACCAGAATAGAATAAAACATTCCGAAATCAACAAAATCTATTTATCGTATGGCAATTTTTTTTTCATTCAAGTGTGAGAAGTTAGACACGTTTGGGATTAAAACGCATACAATTTTTACCATAGGAAATTTTTTTCTTTTTATAGGAATAACCGGAAAGGATGTAGTGTAGGCGTGAGCGGACAGGAAGCTCAAAAAATAATAATGTTATTTTATGTTTGTTACAGAGGCGTCTTCCCATGGAAAAGCTCGTCATCCAAATCGGAGACCACAGACAAGATACCTTCAGGAGTATCATGGAGGCTCTTCGGCAGCAAGTCCAGTGGAAACCTCTCGTCCAAGACGTTGACCACGGACCAGAAGTCCCTGACTCCTGTGTCTTCGGGGACGAATACTCCTCATCATCACAAGAGGCAGGGGAGCTCGGCCAGTGAGAAGCAGTTTGAGGACCTGGTGGCCAGTTCCATTGCTTTGATTCAACATGACAGGTGAGCATTAGAAAATTGTTCTTTTATTATTTAAATAATATTTTAAAAACAACAAATTGTATGTTATAATTTATTATATGGTATAATAACTAAAATCACTGCTGTTTTTATTAATATTTTGAATATTGTTATGTTATTGATAGATAGATAGATAAGTATTTAGGTTGATAATAATATTGACTACAGCGAATGACGACTTACCAATCATTATGTGATATGTGATTATTTATCGAATTCGTCTATTTTCATGCAAAGTCGGTTGTCGACTTATATAGCGATATTTTTTATAGGTATCTAAGTAAATATACGACTTATGCTCCATTGAAAGAATATATAAAATACTCCCTGTATTGCCTTACACCCACATAACTGTATTACCTACAAAGGCAAAGGTTGATTATACTAGGTTACCATCTCTAATCAGGGTAATTGATCGGTCAGTACATAATGCGGGCTCCAATCATCCGCTAATTCTTCGATCAATACTCATTTGCTACCATTAGTCATTTACCTACGACAATAGGGGAGTGAATGACTTTTACTGAACCAATTTATAACGATTAAGTACACTATGTTGGACGTAGAGTCACAGAATTAATATAGTGCGTAGAGTGAAAGTCAATGCGGGTATCTATGGACCCTAAAAACTGAACATCGAGCAGGGTGTAAGTGCTCTGGAGAATCATATGCTTAACTGGCGAAGTAAATGTTGGAGAAGAAGGAGAAGATATTATGATAGATTACTAACAAGATTCAAGAGCGGGGCGCTTCTTAGAAGAGTATAGACGTTTTTTTTTTCAATGGCTTCACGTCTAGGAATCAAAGCGCAGTGTAAAAGTGGAAAGAGTTGGGCTTCTTCTCTCCACTTAATCGGCTAATGAGACAGTATAATTCTTTGAGTAAAACTAAAGACATCGACATATTCGCTGATTCTTTGGTTTCATTTAAATTGTCTGTACTTCCACGATGCGCTAGTCTCTAATTTAATTTAATTTAATTTAATTACAGTTGATCGTAGGTGTATCGAAAAAATTTACCTTTAGTGTGCTGTTCTTTCCTGTTTATTATTAACTAATTTAATATTTGTCTGAATTTATATAACTTTAATTTACATTTTTCTAATTATTAGCAATTACAACATAGATTTTAGTGCTGTATATGAGTATATATAATGTATATATATATGTTTTTCTTCTGTTTGCGTACATCGTGCATGTCGTCGTTACCTGTAACTGGAGTAGCATTTAGCTTTTCATTTGTGTTATAGTTTATGTGGTATTTAATGTATACTCTGTTGGTAACCTAATAAATAAAATAAAATAAAATAAAATAAAATAAAATAAATAAAATAAAATAAAGAAAATTGTCAAATTGTGAAATTTGAAAAACAACTTGACAAACGCGGCTATTGCACCTCTTTAGGTTTAAAATACTAATTCCGATTACATTGCTGCGTGTTGGTGGCATTGGAGACGATACATTAGTATTTCAACAGCAATGACCGGTAGTGAGCATTAGATTTTTAGGAAAGTGCAATCGGTGTAGCATCTCGAGTGTAGATTAGATAAACGGCTCATAAGATTGATAAATCCTCCAGGTATTTTGACACGAAACTCGGCGAAAAGCATTTATTAAACAGTAAAAAAACCTTTCCATGCAATATTTTTGTTGCAGCGCGATCGTCATACGTTTCCGTTTCCAATAAACTGCAATGTACTTCGCAGTAAAATTCTCAATCGCTTTTAAAGGCTTAGAATAGGGCTTGTCTACATGTCCCAAAGCTACAGCTTTATGTCCAGGTGTGGTGCAAGTCAGTAGTTCATTATTTCTCTGTGGCTGACACGCTCTGGTGCCTATTGGGCAAAGGCTATAGAACAATGCTACTGAAAGCCCAGGAAAGTGTTCTAGTTCGTCGACATTATTAGGCTGTTGGGTGAGTGACCTAGGGTGTTGACCTTTGAAATAGAAACCTAGGTGTTCAATCATATTAGATTGTTCGATCCGGTTTCTAGACTTAATTATGGTAACTTTCACAGATTGATTATGAGCAGGGGCGTGCACAGGGTTTAGGGCTAGGGTAGGCACTAGTAGGCAGGCAGGTATAATAAGGATAAAAAAGCACTTACCAAAAAATTTCATGAATTAGGTTATTACTGTATTGTGTTGACCGGCGACCGGTGGTGTGGTGTTTCCATGCAAAGTGATGTAATGTAAGTTTGGCCACCTCAAGTATCTAACCAGGTGATTGAATATTTTGAACAAGTCACACTAGAAGATACCCGATATGGCCTTGAAAAAGGCCTTGGTTTTTTTTGTTATTAACTTTTTTGTTATAACGCACAATTGACAAAATAAATTAACGGTATGATACTACAACTTTGTTTCTATTTATAAATTAAATCTACGCGCCTATCTTTGAACAAATATTTTTGCAATACGTCATCGTAAAACGCAGGTGATCGTTTTACATCAATTAGGAGCTGTTTTTCAATAGAAATCATAGAAAGAGCTGCGAGTCTTTGTTGCCCCTGGTGGTTTTCGACTTTTCGTGCTTTTTGGCCGCGTTAGTAAAGTTATTCAAATCGACATAGCCGGCATCGTTCCAAACGTTCAAAGAAGTGCAGAATAAAGTACACGGAAAACAAAACAAACTATTGGTGCGTACACAACCTGTTAGCCAGTTGAAAGTCTCGTAAGATTTAATTTGAAAATGACGAGTTGCATTACCCTTCCTTTGAGTTAAATGCAACTCGAGTACACACCTTCCTCTATGAGCGATATTCGCCTTAGCTTCAAAATTACACGTTGCAAATCCACCTTTTTTCAGTTTAAACAAACACGGCCCGTCGGCACAAAGTTCACAGCGATTACTCATTGTTATTAAAGTAATTTACTAACACAAAAAGCACTAATTGCTCAAAAAACCAAAGAAAAACACAAAAACTTAAAAAATCACTGCGCGTCACAACAAGAAAGGTAAACAATATGGCGATTCCAAATTCCGCAATGAAAAAAGTGATTAAAATATTGTTTTTACCCAATTCAGCATTGCGCGCTTTATTCATAATGCGTCTTGAGACTATTAAAGCTTTAAAGCGACCGACGCCCCCACCGCTCGCGAGCTCGTGAAGCGTCGCGGCTCTGAGGTGGCTGAGAGTTGTGATTGGTCGTCGTATTTCTGTCGCCAACTTCGCGCCTGCGCACCGGCTGACATCCGCCTCGCGCGGCGCGCAATTTTTGGAACTCGGGAACGCTTTACATCGGTGCGTTACAAGGGAATGACTTGTACTAAGATCTATTTACGCCACCGATGTTCCTTCGACGACGATTCGCCTTGTATAAGTCCAAGTCGAAAAAGCTGGGCTTTTCGGATTTATATGGAGCGAAATCACGCACACTAACGCATTGACAAGTTTTGTGTTCGCACATAGGGCCTTTATAGCACACAGTCATATATTTTCTCTCACTACATGTAAGTAAACGTCAGTTGGAATAGGCAGTGCTTTTGGCGAACGTGAACAAAAGACGAGTGGAATTTGTTTAAGATAAGGATGTGTAAAATTAATATGGGTGTTATGGTAGTTAGTATAGTAGATAGTGTAGTGTAGTTAATTAATGTATGTAATTGTGAAGGTATTTATCTGAAAATGACAGGGTAGGCAGTGCTTTTCTGCCTCTATGAAGTGCACGCCCCTGATTATGAGTGCCGAAATCAGTGGGTCTACAAGAAATAATTATCCCCCGTGGTCCCATCAACGGGACAAATTAGTGGAACCATGAGAAAACAGCGCATAATTTTACTTTTATTGTATTAAGAAAACAATGGGACGTTCACTTACATAGACTACACACACACACACACACACACACACACACACACACACACACACACACACACACACACACACACACACACACACACACACACACACACACACACACACACACACACACACACACACACACACACACACACACACACACACACACACACACACACACACACACACACACACACACACACACACACACACACACACACACACACACACACACACACACACACACACACACACACACACACACACACACACACACACACACACACACACACACACACACACACACACACACACACACACACACACACACACACACACACACACACACACACACACACACACCTTTATTACACAACTGCCTCCAGTTTTCATTGAAGGACTTTGATTTTTCCAAACCTACTGTTTGACTAGGCCATGAAACATAAGATTACTAAAAAAAAAGATTAAATTTTGATTACAAAGTAACCAGACAACTGACTTTGTACGTATAATAATGTACAGTCGTATAGTTCGGAAATATATGTTGGATTCTAAGTGCTAAACCCGCATCACGCTGGTTGCGTAGTAGTATGCCTGAATATTTCCTTATCGTCGAACGCAATTATAACCATGCAAAACAACGATGATACCGTAACAACTGTAGCCATAATACTAGTTGTTTACTAACATCCAAGAATACCTAGATCATTGTCGTAGATATCGCTGCCTATATAAAATAAAAATAAGCACCTGTAAATTGCAGTGCAATTTTTATGTAACTACAGGTGTAGTACAGGTGTCGTACGTAGATCGAATCAGGAAATTCCCTCATGATTACATACTACCTACATATCCAGTCATGTCCACTTCAATTTGATCGTGACTGGATGCCATGATACCTCGTCTACCTCTATATTACGAGTAGGTATACGTACATAAATAATTAACTCTTAAGTTATGTAAGTATTGTAATAGGGACCATGCACAATTTTTTAAATAAACACAAAAAATAATTTTCCAAATATCTTGCTTAGAAACAAAGTTATAAGGCTTCAAAGTTGATGGTTAGACAGAGAGGTCAGACGACACATGTGACGTCATATGTGTCGCGGGCCATAAATCTGCCATAGAAAATTTTGTTTTCGTATTTGTTTAATAATGATGTAACTAGTTTGTTTTTCGATCAATTTCGATTCTGTTTTGACTGTCAGTATTCTATTTTTGTATACTTTCAGATGAACTATGAAAGAATCTAATATATTATGCTTGTTCCCCTTTACTTACAGCTGTTCAGTAAGTGAAGTAATCTTACATAGGTACTTTAAACCATTATCTTTGCTCTGCAAACTTTCAAGTCTTTCCTGTTTGCCGAAAGAGTTAGTTACCGCAGTAATTAGCATCCGATATTTAAGAATGCGTAATCAATGCCACAACTGATAAAAAAAGGCAATAGGCTTGGGAGTTTGTTCCAGCTTGGCTAACTTACGACAAATGTTTAATGTCTACGATCCAGTATATTAAAGGCAGCAACTTTGCCTCGTCGTATACCAACAATATTTCTTTATTCTTCAAGACTTATCCACCCATAAAGTGGGATCGTATACTTTAGAGGTAGAAACGGAAGTGGAGCACTTAATGATGGTTTAAAGTCTGAAGCCCTACAATTTGTTTCTCATGGACAGCTGGGCTCTGGTCCAAGGCAATTACGAGCAAGAACGATTTTATTGTCATTAGGGCTGTATAATATATTATTAGAAATTACGAGCTAGACCTTCACATCACAGGAAATCCGTTTCGTAGGAGCAAAGACTAAGAAATGGAAGAGAGAGGATGTGGAAAAGACACTAAACGAGGAGGAAATAAGAAAGGTAGCATAAAACCTGGAATCTAAAAGGATAGGCAGCAGAATGAAAGAAACCTATTCTGTTTCTGATATTTATGGCATGAGCTCAGAGCATGTTTCTAGCCTTCAAGCTCTCTTAGTTAGCCTTTTTGATAGCAAGTGCAAGGTATAAGCAAAGTGGGCACTCAAAGTCCCATTCCCACGGAAAAATGTATAACAAAGCGGGCGTACAGATAGATAGCACTTAGATAAATTAAAATTATTGATAGTCCGCTTTTCTTCGTACTAAAATATGCCAAGGACTGAACTGGGCCGTAAGTCTAGCAGTTATTTGCTTTATTTTCCCTGAACGGCGACGTACTAACTTTAACTTTCGAAGCTCATTATTTTGCCCAGGTGGTGCCTAGTACCGGAAACGAGAACATGTACTTAGCCAATGATAATGATAGCCAGAGGTTTTGTGCTCTGCAATTTATTGCTTGAGGTAAACTTATAGCAAGGGCTGTACTAAAATTCTTTGCAAATTGAGCCTCTTTGTAGGACTGTTGGAAGAGGAAGACGTAATCGTACGTTCCAAAAACAAATCAGGGAAGTTTTATAAAAAGTTCTAGTCTGGAATACCCTAAACCTAAAAAGAGGCAAGATTTTAAATACGAGTGTTGTAAAAAAAGATAAATACAAACATTACCTGGAAACCTGTCTTCGGAAGACATGTTCGGTAGGGGCTGGACGTGACTCGTAATAATAGTCAGGCAGGAGCCGTGTGATTGATTGGTTCGTGACCAGGAGGGTTTGGCCCTCACGATGTTCGTGAAGCGAGACTGCAGCTCTTGCTTGGAATTTCTTTTAATAGGTGTAGAGTTCACTAAAAGTTGCTGTCCCTACCACACTCTACATAGGAATTCACAGATATAATCTTAGAAAATAAGCGATTCATGCATTTTCATCTTTGTAGCGCTTTTGTTTTGTAACTGTAGAGGCGTTATTCCTAAAGTAGATACACGCTGGATGAGCGGTCAAGTGAACCAATGACATGTCTTCCAAAAACAAAATATACATACTTACCTGTCTTACCTTCGTATCTTCTCACTTACGTTATTTTGAGATCAACAAAATATTTGGTTTATTAATGTTGTTGGAAATTCACGACACTTCCTTTGCCAAAATTGCTTTCACGTTGATGCAATTTCTATTCCAGTCAAACTTCGGTCTCAAGCGGCACTCAACCGAAAATCAGTTGGCGCCACTTCCCCAACAATAACAAATAACAATGGTAGGAAATGAGCTATTTTCACACTCAGACGCACACCGAAATAGCACCCCATCATTTAGAGCTATTTACACTGGCTCACCGTTATCGCGGTGGACACGCTACGGTTATATTATGTAGATGATGGTTGCATCATCTCGTTGGAGTTATGTGATCATTAGAATAATCGCCAGTATCTGTCTCTTCTGATCATTTAAGGAGTGATAGAGAAGAAAATACTGGCGCATTCAAAGTCAGTGCTCATGATTCTTACACACCACACATCTATGTACATAAACGCTGGTTTGATGTAGCATTCACATTGGCCTGGTGGTCATCAATTTTTCAAACCCACACTGTAAGTAGAAAGGTGGCTTCATCAATCAACGGCCCGTTACAGTCCACTGCTGGACTATGAGCCTCCTCCACTTAAGTGGAGGGTTTTGCCATAATCTCCACGCTTGGCAGGTGGGTTGGAGATCTCAGATTAAAAGGTTAATGTATCAGTGAGCGCTGCTGCCCGTTCCCTGTTCAATGTGTAGTCCTCTTAAGTCGCCTCTTACGGCACCCACGGGAAGAGTTCGGGGTTGGTGACAAATGTATTCTACTCTGCCGTCACCACGCAGAAAGGTGGCTTAACCAAACTGAAATATGCCGTTAGTTCTGTGTTTCTGATGTGCACCTTCCCTCCAAACCTTCAAGTTTAAACCACTGTAGTCGGTTATTTTACTGCATCAACATTAACTTAATAATCAGTATAAGAATATCGGTAAATAATTCTCGCTTCGTCGAGAACTTATTAAGCACGCAGAGCCTAAATTAACTTTTATTGTTTTTTTTATGAAAGTGACTGTTTTTCCAGCGATTTTCTCTGTATATTTTCGCGGCCGAAAACCGCTAGTGTAAAAGATCCCGAAAATTAACGCCAAACACTTCACTTCGATGATCTCACTGTACAAACACGCAGAAGGTATTTAGATCGATATAATAAACACATAAACCATATGGCTGCCAGATGTTGTTAAGTAGTCCACTTTCAGTAGAGATTCTTTACACTGATAATATGTGATGGATGAATGACTTAAGTCTCGGTCGACTTTCTTTAGTTTACTGGTATTATGGTTGTACTATATTTATTCTGTGCTGATATTATGGAGTCCGAGTTTTGGTTAATAAACCATAAAATACATACATAACATCAAGATCTTGTAATACCAGTTTTTTAAACAATAAGATGATATTTTAGACCTGTTGTTAGAGTTGAGTTCTTAACGATCAATTTCTATGACAGTATTCGAGAGCAACGAATTAATGTGCATTTCGAAACACGTGAAACATTTAATTAAATTTTCCGAAATCAGTTAACAAACAACTATCAAGTTTCCGCCTGAAGAAATGTTCCTGGCTGCATTACAAGAAGTTCTTAAAATATTGCATTGTATGTATGTAACCAAAGCATTGAACTATTAACCAAAGTCAGGTTTTTTTGGATAACAGGAATTACTCGCACGCAATCATAATGTGTCTGTGGAGTGTTTTGTGGAGAAGAACCTGCCGAAAAAAAAAGAATTTAGAGTTGTGTAGTAATTGTAAATTGTAGAGTTGTGTAGAGTAGAAAAAATTTTAGAGTTGTGTAGTAATTTATAATTCACAAATTAGCTATGTGAAATTAAATAAAAAGTTACGCATATTTGGGTTCAATAATCATAATTTATGATTGTAATTTCATGCTGATTTGTATGTCAGTAACGCATAATAATGATCACTCTTATAAAGTCGTTGTTACACTTTTTTGCTGTACTTTTTGCGACTTGAAATCAACTTCAAATCGATATATCAATTTGACAGAAATCCTTGCACGCCATCCAATAACGATCGACTGCGCGTTTCTCATGTTCAAACGCTCCAGTCACGCAATGGACTATTAATTGCTAAATTAATAAATCGGGCTAAGGTTTCGTAGTTATTTTTTGTAGTTATAGTTACTAGTTAGTACTGAATCAATTTTTCTTTCCGTTTCAAGATAAAGTTAATGCAATTCCAAAAATCACGGAGTGTGCCAAATATATTTGATGTTTAAGTGTTCTCCTTTAGTATTAAAAACCCTGATGTAGAATATAAAACTTTCTATATTGAGGTATTTCAAGAGGCACTTATAATAAAAGTAAATACCTAAAAAGCCCTCAGTAATTTGGAAGGCATTTAAATAACACCTTACTCTGTAGTCAACTAGTTTTGAACACGCAACTGTTACCAAGCCCTAAGTCTGAGTCATTGGAAGTACGACGGCAAATTCAATA
This sequence comes from Carpatolechia fugitivella, assembly GCA_951230895.1. Taxonomy (NCBI): domain Eukaryota; kingdom Metazoa; phylum Arthropoda; class Insecta; order Lepidoptera; family Gelechiidae; genus Carpatolechia; species Carpatolechia fugitivella. The sequence continues at coordinate 2,599,487 of OX579658.1, forward strand.
AAACCCTTGGGCAGTAAACCTAATTTTTCCATGTTCTTTGATTATACCACAGTTTGTGTAATTTTATTATATTTCTTTGCGAACTTTCAATTTGAAATTACTTTTCTGAAGCTCGTTGCTCACCATTACTGAATAATACTTAATGATCTGCGGTTTTATTTTTATTTTGTGTCTCTTGTGGCTTAAATGACATTCCGACTAAACCGCACTATTACCATCACCCATTTAACCAATAATGTCTTTCCCAAACTCATCATCAACAGCTCATATACGTCTCCACCGAGAGGCTCGAGCCTACCCTGAATTAAGGCGATAGTCGACCAAACTGGCCTTTGAATTTCTTCGCAGGAGTGTGCAGGTTTCATCACGATGTTTTCCTTCACCGTAATAGCGTCGAATAAACGTACATACGAATTCGAAATTCGAAAACACATTGGTACATGGTGGGGATCGAACCCGCGTCTCCCGGACGGGAGGCAGCGGCCCTAGCCACTAGACCACTGACGCTCTATTATCTGATGATTTAATTTAAATGTTCCCAAACTCGCAATACTTAAAAATCTCGTTTCTTCCTTTCCAGGCCATCAAACCTCCCAGCGAAATGCACAGAAGAAGCCCTCAGACACAAAGCAGAACACGCTCGAATGGTGGAAGCTGCCAGGAGAAGAGTGGAGAAGGAGGCAGCGGCGAGACATGCCAGGCTTCAGGAGTCTCTGCGTATGGAGGAGAGGTTGGCTAGGCATGCCCGGGAGTGGACCACGACTATACTGCCCGAATGGAACAGCATGTAAGTCTATTAAGAGGCAATATTATAAATGTCAAAATGTTGTTTGTTTCTTAGTGCTTCTTTTGTTAAGAGGGATTATTAAATAGAATAGAGTGGAGTAGGAAGATTTCCGATTCTCTTAAGAAAATAAAATAAGCTGCGTGCAGATTTAACGCAGAATTTCACAAAAATGCTGTGTTATAGCATATAACATACAATCAAAATCAAGACGATCTACCCAAACTAGTATAAAATAGCCCTCGCTATAATAGTAACGTTGATAGTCTCCTATATCAGCTTATACTAAACGACGCTGATGTTGATTGTACAGAACCTTCGAACTAGACCAAACTAATCATCAGATGCCCCGTTAATCTTGACAAAACCGGCCATAAGTCACTGCAAGCGGGTCAAGACTATCGGGAACAAACAGCGCACAATGGCGACGAACTGTGTTTGTGTACACGATTATCTCTATTGTTTTTCTATTGTCTGTTACTGTACCTGTTTATGTCTAGCTGGTTAGAAAAATGTGGTAGATTAAGATTTGTAAAATACTTGGAATGTTGGTGAAGATATGAGTAAGAACTATTTATTAATTTGTGGTATGGCACGCTTTTAGTTATTTACTAGACGATAAGTTTGGTACAGACAGAGTTTTTGGGGCTATTGAGAATAAATAAATATGTGAGGACATCTTCACACACGGCCATCTGATCCCAAACTAAGCAGAGCTTGTACTATGGGTACCAGACAGCTGATATACATTACATAAATAGATAAATACATACTTATATAGATAAACAACAACCAGACACAAAGCAAACACAAGTGCTCATCACACGAATGTTTGCCCTGGGCGGGATTCGAACCCGTGACCCTGTGCGTCGGAGGCAGATACACTACCACCTGGGCTACGGAGCCTTCAAAATGCATGTAAAGTGCGTCTTGTGACGTACCTATATTGTTGTATCTAAAATCTATGTAAAAGATGTTCGTCTTCGTTTGTCGTGTTGATGATTCCTATAGTTCGGCTTTTCTCACATTTTATAAATAAATTACACATGCGTATCAAGCATATTATTATTGCTCATTACCGTACATAAACAGCAATAAATACAGAAATCATATTAGGACCTAGTAAGAAAGTTAGAAAGGTAAAAAAAAAATACTATAAATATGTAACTTTCACATCCTAAAGTTTTATTCTTTCAATTTCCAGGAAGAACGTGAAACGCACTCTAGAGCTGTGGTGGAGTGGACTCCCTCCGGCGATACGCGGGAAGGTCTGGCAACTGGCCATCGAGAACAAACTCAAGATATCCGAAGACCTGTACCAGGATTACGTCGCCAAGGCCAAACAGAAGCTTTACGAAGCTCAGTTAAGAAGAAAACGGTTAAAAATCAACGGCCAAGCTTCCTGCTGCTGTAAAAAAGAAGAAAAAAACAGTAATGACGTCACTAGCAGTAGTGACGACGTGTCGAGTAGTGAGAACATCGCGTCAAATGACAAAACCGAGTCAGCTAAAGAGAAAGATGCGTGTAGTGATAAACTATCGTTAAATAGTGATAAAATCGCGTTCTGTAGTGAAAAAGCGACATCTAGTGACAAAAAGTCTGAACTATCCAAAACCGATAACGATCTAGAAGACAAACCCCGCCTAAGTATGCCAAGAAACTATAGTGAACAAAATCTCAAATCTCAGAATAAAGACGAAGAGGGACCAAAGAAGTGTTGTTCGAAATCGAACCCTAATCTTTTGGACTATAGTGACGAATGTTCCATGGAGTTGATTCAGCTGGACATAGCGCGGACGTTCCCACACTTGTGTATATTCCAGCCTGGCGGCCCGTATTTTGATGTGCTGCACGAACTGCTGGCGGCTTACGTTTGCTACCGGCCCGATATTGGATATATTCAGGTACATAGCAGTCTAGCAAAAAAATAATAAGTATGCTTATTTATAAAATAGGGTAACCATAGTACTGTAACGAGGCATTCGTTCTCTTTCCTGTTTTATGACTTTCTTGCTGGCAGTTTTATCTTTCATTTTAAATTCATTTTAAAATTTAGATTTTTTACATTTCGATTTTGTATTTTTTCTGCCAAATTCTTCACTTCATGTCCTGATCTCCGATAGAACATACCTAAAGCTTTTCTACTGTTCTCTACTATTTGTCATTTAATATAATATATAAATATATAAATACCTTTTTTCCTTGGACTGTGCCCTGGTTATAGCCACATAACCCTCTACAATACTCTTCGTGTTGTGCCCAGCAGCTCCGTGGCGGCTGCTGGACCACAGTAGTAGATAGCAACTATAAAAGTATTAATATGGCAATAATCCAGACGTGTACTATTGTAACTTCAGCTCATCAATCAAAAGCAAAAATTTTCAAAAGTTAATACCGGTTTGTCTACTGAGCACTTACTAGAAATAAAGTCTGCTGCTAAACGTTATAAAAAGAAGAATGTCATACACAAGTTAGTGTAATGTCTGGCAGTCTGTCACAGACAGAGACCGAATGAATTTGTTTCAAGTTAATTTTTTAATTTATAATCTGGTGTAATTTTGTTCATGAAAATCTTTTTACTATGCACCAACTATGCACAGTCTAGATTTAGATAAAGATCCGCATATTTAAAGTCAAAGTCAAAGTCAAAATTTTTTATTCGAATTAAGATTTTTACAAATCATTTTTCGACGTCAAAGCTATCATGGATGGCACGTTCACTACCAGTGTACGCCCTCTGTGGAGAAGAACTAAATTGGAAGATATTTCTTTAGAAATAAATAGTGCCTTTTATGTCGTTTTTCTTTTGTGTTATTGTCATTTTCTTGTTTATTGTGGTTAAATAAGAATTATATTAACATTTGCAGGGCATGTCGTTCATAGCGGCAGTACTGATCCTCAACATGGAGGCTCCGCAAGCGTTCGTTTGTTTCGCCAACCTCCTCGACGGACCGGTGCTCAGGGCCGCCTTTACTAGGGACGGAGCGGCCATGCAGGTGACTATTGATAACATAGTGCGTGACAGAGATGACTATAATTACCATAGTGTGTGTCAGGGATGACTTTAATTACCATAGTGTGTGATAGGGATGACTAAATTGTCACCATAGTCTATTACGGGGATGACTGTAGTTATCAGGATTTAATAGGAATGACTATAGTTACCATTTTTTGTGCCAGGGATGACTATTGTTACTATAGTGTGTGTCAGGAATGATTATAGCTACCACAGTGTGTGACAGAGTTGACTATTATTACCATAGTGTTTTCGTTTTGTTTCGCCAACCTCCTCGACAGACCAGTGCTCAGGGCCGCATTTACTAGGAACGGAGCGATCATGCAGGTGACTTTGCTAATATAGTGTGTGACAGAGATGACTATAGTTACCATAGTGTGTGACAGGGATGACTATTGTTATATAGGCATAGAGTGTGACAGTGGTTGCTATTGTTAGTTACGATAGTAAGTGACGCGATTTACTATCATTATCGTAGTGTATTACGAGTACAGTAGCCACGACTATTGTGTGTGTGTGTGTGATATGACAGCAGTGACTATTCATACTAGAGTGTATTACAGTGATGACTATAATTAAATAATATATCAATATGACTTATCATTGGATATTCTAAATAATTCATAATAATTTATCTATAGTTACCAGCTATTTCCCTTATTCCAGCGCCTATGGAAGGCTTACACGACGTTACTCCGCCACAACTTGCCCTTCCTGTCCGAGCGCGTGGCGCCCGAGCTCTACCTGCTCGAGTGGTTGTACACGGCCTTCGCCAAAGCCATGCCTCTGGACGCCGCTTGCCGCGTGTGGGACGTGTTCCTAAGGGACGGAGACACCTTCCTGTTTAGGACTGCTTTAGGTGAGTAAGATGCTAGTGTACGTTTCACAAATATTTCGTTTTAAAGTGTTTTTGTTAGAGTCAAGTTTCCCCTCGCCCTACCAGCGAAACCGTAGTATTTGGAATAGTGAAAAAATTCACGGTAGTAGTGTATAATAATTAGTATGATGAATTTAAAAGGAAGAATATCAACATCAAGTAGGCTTTACAGGTTATCGAATAATAGACAAAAGAAATCAAGTACAAAAGATACGATTCCTGTGGAATTTCTTCTGGCCGTTCTTCTCCACAGAGGGCGTACACTGGTTAGGCCAGTCAATATCAACACAAAAAAGGACAAACATCGCAAACGCGCATGTAACTACGATTTTTTATGCACACTTCTGTGAAGAAATTCAAAGGTCGTGTGTGAAGTCGACCAACCCACCCTGGGCCAGAGTGGTCGACTAAGGCCTAATCGTCCTAATTCAGGGTAGGCTCGAGCCCCTCGATGGGGACTTAAATGAGCTGTTGATGATGAAAGCGTACATAATAATGTAATTTATCTCCCCAGGCATCCTCCACCTATACCAAGACGAGCTCAAAGACATGGACTTCATATCGGCCGCTCAGTTCCTCACCAAACTACCAGACGACTTAGACCCTGAAGCCTTATTCAAAAGCATCGCGTCCGTCACGATGACGTGCGACGGCATGTCGTTCGAAGAGCTAGCGTCCTGCGCGGCGGGGAGTCTGGACGATGACGTCACGGTGAGGTTATGACGCGGCGCGGACGATGACGTCGCCGAGAGGTTATGACGCGCGCTCGCTGAGAAGCTGGCGCTGAGGTAGTACTGGCGTTTGATGGGAGATGGCGTTGGGATTAAATTGGGGAGATTTTTGTTTACGTAACAGAATTATTTTTGTATATGTGTTAACTAAGTAATGGAAAAAAATTCGGGTAGTTTCTGTCCATGATACTGAATTTTGTTTTAAAACCACTCAATCTATTTAAGTTATCAAACAAAATTAAATCAGTAAATATTTTGACAAAAAAATATATATTATTATATTATTATTTTTTTGTCAATAAAGAATATTGTATTGTATTTTAAACGGAAACACTCACATAATAATAACAAAATAAAAGTTTGATCAGTTTCTTAGGGTAAGCTACCGCCCAAGAGATTTTGTGTTATTTAAGTAACACATTGTAAGTGCACATGTATAGTAGTTTTTCCAAGAAAGTATAGCTTTCAGATGCACTATTTTAATTTTCTGGCAATATGATTGATTATGAGTCATTAAAATTTCTGGCCATATAAATTGACAACTTACATCGTACATTTAGTTTTCTTATCATAACATAGTATAACAAACTTATGATGTTACAGCATATCATTGTACTGAATGTATTGGTGAATATTGTGGTTTCGTTACTTTTCTTAGTAATGAAATTTATCATTTAGAGTCAATTTAAAAAATATTGTTAAAATATACCAGCTACCGTCTCTTAAGGATTTCCACTCTAAATATGTAAATAATGGGCGATTTTTTAATTATTAGTTCTATAAGATTTAAAAAATGTCGGTATGTTTGTTTGAAGAAAAAACGCAAATATCCATGTCAGCGCCATCTAGTGAGGTAATGTAGAACTAAAAAAATGCCCATAAAATAATAACTATCGTAGAAACTTAGTATTTAGAGTTTCTGTGTCTGTGAGCTCCTATATGCTTTGCATACATATCATATTTGATAGTTTATTATGGAAGTTACAAAGTCATTTTATGTCTTGTCCTAAGGTAATAATATAGGTACAGGATATTTATTATTGATATTATCTTAACCCGGATTTTGTTCTTTAATGGTTACAAAGTTAAAACCTGTTTGAATAATAGCCATACGTTCGTAAGCGCCCCTTATAAATGCATGTAAACGATCACAACATAGCGCAACATGTCAAACTATAATTTTCTATACTTGTTCATGTATCAAATTTTCCCAAGTAAAGTCGAATTTCTTGCTGAAAGGTTTAATCTACTAAAGGTAAATTATCAAAATTACCAGTCATTACAATAAAAATAAATTATTATAATAATATATTTCATGTAAATAGTGTAAATTTATCTTAATAATTGAGAATAATTCGTTGTCAATTATGATTTTTTACTATTAATGATATTATCAATGTAAATACTTATAAGTTATTAAATATTATACAACGAGTAGTAAACCGGCCTAATAATTAATTGATCGAAGAATATTCGAAAATACTTTAACATTAGTTATTATACTATATTGAATAATTATATGTATTCTAATTACTATAATGGAACTATCTATAAGTATATGTACATATGTAGTATTATGATAGTAATTTTATCTGATAAATGTTTGTTAGGTTCAAAATTAGGTGATGTTAAGAATACAGATTCCAAAGGTTATGATTTCAAACAATTGTATTTCTTTTCTGAAATCTATGTAACTGACCTAAACAACCTAACTCATTTAGTACCTCATATTTTGGGGGGTAATTTGGAAAAACAATCATTGTCAATTTATGTAAATTTTTCAGGAAGCAATTAAAACTTAACAGTAATATCAATTTATAAGCAATTAGTTTGTTATTTAATTGTAGATAATGTTAAATGTAATGGATTTGGGGACGGAATTTCTTCTGGTTTAGGCAGTTCTTTCAAAAACGACATTGACTTTAGTTGTTTTTCCTTGAATATATCTGGACATGCTGTTTATGCAAAAACAGGATTTTGAGTTTTGTAAGATATCTATCAAGCTGACCATAGACATCAAAATCTCATTTTAGTTTTTTTTTAGTATGGTTGTTTTCCCAAATATCCCCTCAATTTTTATCCTTGCACAAATATTACGTTATTCATATTTTTATTTTATTTGGTGCAATTTTTACGAACTGAACTTATTTTATTATGTAATGTAGTTAGTTGTTTGGTGTTTTTTTAGGGTTTATATAGTTTTACTTATAAAAATCATCCGACTGTTTAAAATTAGAATGCTCTTCTGCAAAGAAAAAAAAATAGGACCAACTTTAGGTCCCATGGTTTTCAAATTTTGCTTGCTGCAAATTTTCATTTTGTCATGCATTAGCTAAACCTGTAAGATAAAATTCGTTTTAAATGGTAACACCAAAGTCCTAATTAAATTTTTTGATTAAAATTGCGATATCATACTGTAGCTTTGTAATTATTATAGTAGATTATAATTTTGGAATTAAACAGCTTTAATTTATTTTATATAGAATTAATGTCTTGCCACGAATATTATGAATGTGTGTTGTTTTGTAAAATAGTTTTATACTTCTCTTGAAAAAAAAAAAAGTTTTAAAGTATTATTCAGTGTGTTGCCAGGTTGTTGGCTGGCGCAAATAATGCTGTTAAAATTAAATTTCTAAAAATAATCAAACAAGAAAAACCATTTACACTATAAAGGAAAATTAACTGACTAAAACGTACAATGTTCAACGTTCTGGTCATGAAGAAAATAATTTCATCATGATAAATTTTTATCATGATGAAATTATTTTCTTCATGACCCATATCTATATAATTTTTCATATTATTCTTGAATTTATTTGATAATTTGCACTTATTAATTTGGCACTTTTTGTACCTAAAAGATTCCGATTTTTTAATATTTTTCGTAAATTTTCATATAATATGTACCACCTAATAAAGTGGCATTGCAAAATGTTTAGAATAACATATTATTATAATTAATTACAACATACATACTTAGGATTATTATTATAATAAAAGTTTGTCATCATTTAGAATTATTACAATATTTATTAATTATTTTCTATAAGTTAAAGCTCATATCCAGATTTTACTAGTTAATATTCTGAACTACTTATTATATTATGAACGTCTGATATTATTACAAGTAGTAAATATATCTGTAATTTAAAATTTAAACAGTTGTGATCTGGACTGATATTACTAATTATTTAAAAACGCCATCTGAAGTAATTTAATATAGTTAGCTAGTTATAGTTATATGTGCCTGTAAATACATTTTAATTAATTACACTGTTATGATAAGACATTTTGGCCCCAAAATCAGTGCGAATGTACGCAATAAATTATAAAATAAATTATGACTATAAAAACGCGTTTTTCTATTTCACCTTCCAAGTTCACTTAGACAGAAAAAATAAATATAAAAGTTATTTTAACTAATAAAAAAAATAATGTAAGTAAGTAGTTATCTAACATACTTGATGGGTAGTACGACGCGATACAGTTTAATGTTGGTGCGTAATGCTAGTAGAGCCTAACTCTTTAGGTAGTAGTAAAAAATACTGACAATAATAATATTTCCTTCTATTTTTAAACAAGATAAATTTATCCAGACAATTGAATTCCATTAACAAAAATTCAGAGAAAAGATGAGAAACACATCATCATCAAGAGCTTATATATGTCCCCAGCCCACCGAGGGGCTCGAGCCTACCCTGAATTAGGGCGATTAGGCCTTAGTCAACCACGCTGGCCCAGTGCGGCCAGTGCGTGTTGGTCGACTTCACACAGAACCTTTGAATGTCTTCGCAGGAGTGAGCAGGTTTCTTCACGTTTCCTTGAGCGTCGAATAAACGAACATATGAATTCGAAAACACATTGGTACGTGATGGGGATTGAGCCCACGTCTCCCGGATGGAAGGCAGCTGTCCTAGCCACTAGACCACCGACGCTCTCAAACACACCTAACTAATGAACCTGAAATTTAGATTTCTCGCCATTTCAATACAAATTGCAGGGTTTATTTTAACAACTGCGAAAAAAAAGTGGGTATGCAGGGGTGAAATTGCACCACGTTTACCAATGCTAAACTTGAATCACCTTGAAGGAATTTCACAACATCCCCTATTATAGGTAATTTCTAGCTGAAGTAAGTATTATGAAATTTAACGCAATTTTTCAATAATAAAGATAAAGGTGTTTTTTTAAGTTCAACTCGCTGATATGATAGCAAGAAATTCCGAACTTATCATGAGTTAAATGCGAAACTTTTAGATCAGTATGTAGTAATGTAGGTATGTTCACAAGATAAGTGGTGTTATCTTCGTTTCGAATAGGGTTCTGTATTGTAAATTTGTGTTTATTTTTAACCATACAAAATTAGTCCTGAAGGTGACTAAGGTGTCTATTCTAAACTGTAACTAATACGGTTTCTATAAACCTAATAATTTAAAAAATATAAATAAATAGATTAACATTGTTTAAAAGTTACTGAAGAAGTTATAAGTACTTCTACTAAACAATACATTTTTGGGGGCTATGAGGTTTCTTGATAATAAATTATTTTGGCGTATTTGGTTGTGATTGATAATGGTTGATTGAATAAATTATTAAAGTTAAAAATCTTTGCAGTTTTGGCTTGGGCCTGACTTTAAGAAACATCTGCATGGAAATGACAATATACATAAGTTAGTAAATAATTTAAATGATTTTTATCTATCATTAAGACATTGAAATACAACAGGAAATTTCAAAGTTGGACTATTTAAAACTTGGATTGTCTTAACAGAGTGTTATCTATATTTATTTGTATGACCTACGAGTGCTGCAAGTAACAACTAAGCCTCTAATCTAATAATAAGAACAATTTTACCCTACCTATATAAGCTCGAATCCCAAACAGTGGGTGGTTTAAAATTCAAAGGAATTGAATACAAGCGGGCGGGACCCTAACGTGAATGACGTCACATAATAGGGGTCCGGGACGCCTCGCGCATGCGCAAACACCGGGGTGGCAGTCACACGCGGCCGGCCATCGTAAATACTAGAGCGTAGCATTTCGAACGTCGAACATTAACATTTTTGTTTTTGGAACGTTTTTCTTGTTTTTTGTGAGAAAATGGCGGATACCAAGGAGCCTGGTGAAATGATGGGTCTGTTGGAGAAGAAGGTAAGCGATTCGGCCGGTTTACTTATTTTTCTGTAATGATGTAATGTCAGTCAAAGGTCATTTGCCTAAGGGTTGTTTTGGACCGTACGGTAAGGGTGTAGAGTCGGTTTTTGAAGGTAGAATTGTATGGCTATTTGGAAAGTGCATAGGCTATTTTGGGACAGGATATGTACGTTTCATAAAATTGATTTCATGTTAAGTGACAAACGCATGAAAAGAGCGGGTAATATATTCATGTTTTCTAAAGCATACCAACCATAGAGCTACCTAAGTGTCGAATGTGTACTGGACAGATTTTTTAGATGTATTCGGCAATAGATAATACTACTGAAGCATTTTTGATTTTGAATTTAGTAGGTATCCTAAATGAAAAGGATATAAATTTGAAACTGATTTTTAACGTTTCGCAACATTCAGGGAGGTCAGACCATTTAAATTAAAATCATCAGATAATTTTGTAGAACATGTAATTAATCCTACTAATATTATAATATGAATGCGAAAGTTTAGATGTTTGTTGCCGAATCACGCTTGAACCACTAGACTAGACGGATCGGGATGAAACTTGGCACACATTTAGGTTAGGCCCTGGAATAGGATATAGGTTACTTTTTACCGCGGGAAAGCACTTCATTCCTACGGGAAAACTCATTAAACGCGGGTGAAACCGCGGGCGGAAAGCTAGTAAACTAATAAGTGATAAGGGCAGGGTAGAGTTTGTAAATTATTTTCGACGTCTTACTGTTTTTCTATGCTCCAGTAACAAAATCCGCTAGGTAACTAACTAATAATATTGTTAATCAAATAAAGGATCGTGCGACAGTAATATTTTCCTCGCATTATTATTTACAAATCAAATTTACATTATTAGAACCAATTCGCACCCGTTCACTTTGGTATGATTGTTTCCATTCACACGTGTTTCTCAGAAACGTGAATATTTTACTTGACTTAATTTCTTTGTAGGCGTGAAGTAAATGTAAAGGTTAAGTGCCTTACGATGTTTTTGTTCATTGTAAGAGCGTCCAGTGAACGAACTTAAAATTGGAGTTTGAAATTCGAAACCACATTGGTACGTTATAGTTTGAAAGATCGGGTTATTCTCTTCTGCCCCCACAGCTTACCGAACCCCCGATCGATCCGACAACGCTTTCTAAATTGACTTTAGATATGATATTTCTCCGTGTGGTGACGGCAGAGTAGAATACATTAGTCACCAACCCCTACTCTTCCCGTGGGTGTCGTAAGAGGCGACTTAGGGACTACACATTGAACAGGGAACGGGCAGCAGCGCTCTCTGATACAGTAACCTTTTAATCTGCGATCTCCATCCCGCCTGCCAAGCATGGAGATTATGGCTCATAGTCCAGCAGTCCAGCAGTTACAGCAACGGGCCGTTCATGTTCATGATATTTCTCACAATCACAAATATCGTTTGGGTTCTATTGTAAGGTTGACGGCCGACCCCACAAACCCTAGTGTAAGATTTACTGAGGCGCCAAAAGCCTCTGACGCATACGCAACATAAGCATAATATTAAAATTAAACATGCTAACTTGTTGTATTGGCATGGAACATTTTGTAAGGGACTTTTTCGTCAACAAATTTAACTAATTAGGCCTTGATCTTGGACGAAGTAGTCCAAGGCCATGATGCAATCAATCTTAATGAACCAGGTGTCAATATGTTGCGCATGGACAATCAATCAAATTGTCAACAACATTCGAAGTCCGCGTTGTTAAAAATATTACATCATGAAAATATAAATGTATTTTTAGTTTTTTCTCTATGCACGTATGAATTCGAGCGTGGGTAGGGAAAAATTTGGGTTGAATTTAAAATACGCCAGAAATTTTACAGTATGTATTGCTTGCGTAGGTCGTAGCCGCCAAAAATTCGTAGGCGTAAATTGCTACGCTGTAGCTGACGTAGCAACCTCGTAGCAATGCACAGAGTACCTTGTAATATACGTTAATAGCAATGCAAACGTTCGCTGTGTATTGCTTTTTATTTTTAAGCAGTTTTCTGTTGTGACGTCATCTCAGTCTGTCGACTCCGCAGTGTAGTTGTTAATACGATACGCTCAGGGTTCGAATCCCGCCCAGAGCAAAAAGGAAATGTTTGATTTGCTTGCATCATGTCATTTGTTTTTTTTTTATTCATTCATTTAATGATGAAATGATACATAATGTATGTATGTATGTACCTATGTATCTTTTAATTATGTAGCCATCTTGTAGAATAAGCTTATGTTGACGAAGTAGGTAATATGTATAAAGATCATTAGTTTACAAAATAAGGAAAATGATAGATTAATCGTGATTCGTGTTATGTATTATTTTGCTTAGTTTAATTATAGCTAAGTGTATCAGAGTTAAGTAAACAGCCGAGTGGAGTTCCGATATCGGGGGCTGCGTATCGCAAAGTGTCGGGTTCAATTGTAAATAAACTAAAGGTCTAGGCAGACGGACTGTATTGCAACCACATTTTAGCTGCTAAATTAATGTTTCAATGCACTTGTTAGAACTACACTGGAACTATTTTTTAAAGCTGCGATTACACCACTCTAGATCTAGTGCCTAATTCGTATTACATTGCTTTCGCACTTTAGACGGTAAATTAGTACTGCAAGTGCAACAGCAATGACCAATGATAAAATAAAATATCAGTTCACATAGACGTCAACTAAATTCACCTCTAAAGACTACTTTACACTTCGGCCACTAAACCCAGTAGTAACAAAAAAAAGAAATTTGGTTGGACAGGAACTTACTACTTGCTTATGAGTAAATATCAACAGCACTCTGACTGCATTTCTGGAATGCAGTTCGTCTGAGTACACCCTAAGTCAACTTTAACCTCACAGATTGGCGTGTTGACATCCAATCTACGGTTATAGCAGGGTGGATCCAACCAAAGAGCTCTCTGCAGACGGATACAGTGCATTTAGTATATCACGCTTAGATATACGTGGTTGGCACTCGAAAAAGTTAAGAAAGTGAAAAGGGTTATGCATGAAACCCGAAAATAAATGTTTATATATATTTTTACTATTTTCATTTAAAAAGTACGTTTTCTTCGAAAGCATAAAGGTAAGCAAAGTAAATAAGATAAGGAAACATAGTAGAGAGTAAAATAAAATATGCAATCTTATAAAACTGAATGTTTGTCCTTTTATAACTAGAGAATGGCTGCACCGATTTTGATGGGGTTTGTACCAATCGTTAGAAGAAATTACTGACCAGGTTATAGGCAGGCTACTATATTTGAGAAATAAAGAACAAAGAATATTTCGTTTAATTATTTTTTTTGCGAGTAGTTTGACCTTTACACTAAAAGTATGGCGATTGTCATTATATTATTATGTTTCAGTCCCGGGCGTAGCCGGGTAGAAAAGCTAGTATAATATAATAGTAAGATTTAAAAAGAAGTTCGTCTGCATAGTGGACGGAGGGCAAAAAATATATAGGTACTCACTTCTTAAAAAGAAACAGACAACCAATCCACTTAAAAAAACATATCTAAAATTGTTCAAACTACAGACCAAAGAAACTAAGGGAGTAACTCCTTCTAACGAATTCTAACGAGTCCGTTCAAAGGTTGCATGCGAAGTCCACTTATCCTTGATCACCTGATTCAGTCGGTGGGGTACAAATTGATAACTAAATGAACAATTTGTTGGGAACCAATGTAATGTGCATTTAAATGTTTTTCTGCGAAAAAGACAGCTAGGTGCTGAAAAAGCCGAGAACTTATTGATTTTATGCCAAAAGCGTGTCGATCCGTTGTTGCTGTGTGAACTCTGGTAGTGGTGGGGTTGTGTACAAAAGTAAAGGTATAATTTATGGGGAAAACAATGATTTATTTAGAATGAATATTAATATATTAGATTAAGTTATCGAAGGGCTGCTCAAATTAGACTCAGTCAAAAAGCCTTTCAAAACTGATATATTTCGAAAACGTTTGAAAATACAATTCTAGAACAAGATAAAGCTGCCAGTGTGCATTTATCACATGCCAGCGTTTTCAAATAACAGAGTAAGGAGTATAGGTATTGCTATACCTAACATCCCTCCTCCTCTGAAAAAAATTTTTAATTTATTAAAAATTAACTTTTTGATTCAATCATAATTATTTACAAGTACCTATTCCTATCTAATCTACCTATGCATGGCCTACCTGACCTATGTCAAAGGCTAACAAAATAAATTAAGTAATGTTTCATCTCAGTAGTCGGAACAGAACTGTGAAGGGACAAACTACAAACACGCGCTTGTTTTTTCAATACTTACTAATAAGATAGTAGGTACTCGTATGATATCAATCAATGATAAGATCATTTTCGTTTTATTTGCTCGACCTTTAATAAAACAACGGTATTTTCCATTCCAATCCGTCAGATCGTACAACCAAATAGTTGAAACGTAGGTCTCTTCTGTTCATTGCACATAAACGCCTTATATACTTACAAAATCTTGAATATCTTTGTATTTGCTATAATTTATTGTCCTTATTGAACTACTTTTTGATAAGGAGCCGAATGAGATCAAGGTTCACGATTTACGTATAACACACGCCCCTTGAGGTATAAACAGATCACGTGATGATATCCAGGTTATTCGAGGTGAAGGTGGAAGGTGAAGATACGTCTGCAGGGTCTTGAAATTAATTATTGATAGATAATCCAACTAAATATTATTTTAAGGAATTGCTTTTTGAATACATACTTATTGTTACCTTGATCGCTTGCGCACCTTAAAATATCCTGCTATCTGACCGCTCTTCTTCGTCATCATCATTACTGCGGTTGAATACTAAATAGGTATAATATGTAAGTATGAGTATTGTTAGGTGTAAGTTTATACTTATTATAAATTGCGTATAATGTTAAGGTACATTCAGATATAGAGCAGCTGCATAGATAAAGTGTAGCTGTAGGTATCTATCTGGTTCTTCCTATATTGTTTGTTATTTATTTCGCAAGTTTTATCCGCGTCTATTGTTATCTTCCTTTTCTCTTCCGTAGGTCTGCTGGAAGATATTTCTTCAGAAATAAGTCGGCCTGTTGTATCGTTTTTCTTTTGTGTTATTGTCATTTTCTGTTTTTTTTTTTTTTATAAATGGTCAAATTAATAAATTGATATTACTAAGACTGATATTTCTTTCCTAGTGTGGTTAGGACATTGTAGGCTGATTCACCTAATTGTCGAGAAAGTAAGATTATTTCGTGCTTAGGAAGGCACTAAGTCGCTGATCTCGGCAGAAATAGTCGTTACGTTAGCCATGTCAGAAGCCCCTGACCGCTCTAGAATAGGGAACTTGCATAAAAAATAGATTCTTTCATCTGAAAGTATACAAAAATAGAATACTGACAGTCAAAACAGAATCGAAATTGATCGAAAAACAAATTAGTTACAACATTATTAAACAAATATATCTGTCCCTCTCTACGAAAACAAAATTTTCTATGGCGGATGTATGGCCCGCGACATATATGACGTCACATGTCTCGTCGGACCTCTCTGTCTAACCACCAACTTTGAAGCCTTATAACTTTGTTTCTGAGCAAGATATTTGAAAAATTATTTTTTGTGTGTTTATCTGGAAATTGAAATATTTCGATTAATGAATTTAAAAAGATTGTGCATGTTCCCTATTTTGACACCAGGGTTTGCAAGGTCAGCTGTTGTGCATGTTCCCTATTTTGACACCAGGGTTTGCAAGGTCAGCTGTTTGCATGTTCCTATTTTGACACCAGGGTTTGCAAGGTCAGCTGTTGTGTATGTTCCCTATTTTGACACCAGGGTTTGCAAGGTCAGCTGTTGTGCATGTTCCCTATTTTGACACCAGGGTTTGCAAGGTCAGCTGTTGTGCATGTTCCCTATTTTGACACCAGGGTTTGCAAGGTCAGCTGTTTGCATGTTCCTATTTTGACACCAGGGTTTGCAAGGTCAGCTGTTGTGAATGTTCCCTATTTTGACACCAGGGTTTGCAAGGTCAGCTGTTGTGCATGTTCCCTATTTTGACACCAGGGTTTGCAAGGTCAGCTGTTTGCATGTTCCTATTTTGACACCAGGGTTTGCAACGTCAGCTGTTGTGCATGTTCCCTATTTTGACACCAGGGTTTGCAAGGTCAGCTGTTGTGCATGTTCCCTATTTTGACACCAGGGTTTGCAAGGTCAGCTGTTTGCATGTTCCTATTTTGACACCAGGGTTTGCAAGGTCAGCTGTTGTGCATGTTCCCTATTTTGACACCAGGGTTTGCAAGGTCAGCTGTTGTGCATATTCCCTATTTTGACACCAGGGTTTGCAAGGTCAGCTGTTTGCATGTTCCTATTTTGACACCAGGGTTTGCAAGGTCAGCTGTTGTGCATGTTCCCTATTTTGACACCAGGGTTTGCAAGGTCAGCTGTTGTGCATGTTCCCTATTTTGACACCAGGGTTTGCAAGGTCAGCTGTTGTGCATGTTCCCTATTTTGACACCAGGGTTTGCAAGGTCAGCTGTTGTGCATGTTCCCTATTTTGACACCAGGGTTTGCAAGGTCAGCTGTTGTGCATGTTCCCTATTTTGACACCAGGGTTTGCAAGGTCAGCTGTTGTGCATGTTCCCTATTTTGACACCAGGGTTTGCAAGGTCAGCTGTTTGCATGTTCCTATTTTGACACCAGGGTTTGCAAGGTCAGCTGTTGTGCATGTTCCCTATTTTGACACCAGGGTTTGCAAGGTCGGTTGAAGATCTTACTACCCTCACGATAATAAAAAAAATATGTGGTACTTGCGTTCTTCAGCACTATTCAATTGATATGAAGATAGAAATCAAGTATAGACTAAAAAATTATTAAAACACCATCATGACTCACTTAACAACTTAATCTCAACAATAAGACGACCATGTGAAGCTCGACAATGCTCGGGCATTAAAATAAATGATCAATTGTAAAACCATTATAAATACCGAATGCTGTTTTCTATAAGAGAACAAAGCTGTAGCGTTGTGTCCAATCTCCTTCTATATTTAGACACAATGGTCAGTAATGTGTCCAGATGAGCCACATCCGGTGTCTGTTGGATTAGGGACATCGTCATGCAGGCTAAAATTTCGTATGTAAACTATAAATAAATAAATATGCGGAAACATCTCACACACGGCCATCTGATCCCAAACTAAGAAGAGCTTGTATTATGGGTACCAGACAGCTGATATGATATACATTACATGAATAGATAAATATAGGTACATACTTATATAGATAAACAACAACCAGACACAAGGCAAACATAAGTGCTCATCACACGAATGTTTGCCCTGGGCGGGTCACTACCACCTGGGCTACGGAGCCGTCAGTACACTATTACATGTGATATTTAAGGTATTATTCATACCCATACCCTTTGCGGGATGAACAGTGCAACGGCAAACAGGCCAAGGCAAACACTTAGTCAATAGACACAACGGAAGTTCATTAACAAAATCTAGTGACTGTCATTTAAGACCGCCCAGAAATCAAACCTGGGACCTCTTGTGTGGAATGTAGTCGCACTGACAATCTATCGAAGAACCCTGTTCCACTTACTAACCAGAAACTTTTGCACTTTTAATGATCAACTCTATTTATATCTTTTAAGAAGGATAACATCCTTTATCTCCACGCTTGTTGCGCGATTGAGCCAAATTCATACATATGATTGGCCGCGCCCACGTTACAGATCTAGATTGTTGTAATGTTGCCATAAATCAATCGATTCGCCTGTTATGTAATCTTGTTCTTCTTCCGTGTGTATTATTATGAGTGAAAGAACATTATCTTTCTTTATGCAAATAATCCTTGTTAGGTTAGGCTTATTATACCTACTTATATGTATAGTTAATTTATAATATATATTTGTTATTTTCATGTAGGTTTATTGATAATTTCGGTATTGTATTATGCAAGTGTGTGTATGTTTATTTTATCTATTAATATGTTTGTATGTGTGTGTTTGTTATGTCTAATTGGTGGTCTTGTATGTTATGTTATTGTTTTGTGTCGTTTTACTTTTTGTTTGTATTTATGTAGTACGATGTAATTTCATAATTATGTATACATGTATGTATGTATGTACCTATTTATTAGGTATATGTAGATATTATATAGTGTATTTACGTTTTATTTTAAATTCTTTTCTTTTAGGCTAATTTATTTAGTGCACATCCTTGTGCCCGCTCTGTTGTTCACCTTTTCCACCACCTTGTAGGTTGGCTAGAAGAGATCTCTTATAGAGATAAGCTAGCCTTTGTAATTAATGTCAATATTATCTTGTATATTTAAGTGTGCAATAAATAATATATAATAATCATGTTTCTGTGTACAATTAATAATAAAATAAATAAATAATTATAAGGTTGATGACCGGCCCCACAAAACCTGGGGGCCTCTGACGTCACTCGTGTGATCGATGTTATGACATATCTTTTTCATGGTCCTCGACTTTTCTTAACATACTTAAATAATGATGATGGGGTCCTGACGCATTTCGGTCACAGAGACTGCTTCAGTTCCGATTTAAGCGCTCATATTAAAAAAATATTGTAGGGTTATTAATTTCTCAGGGACCGATCTTTATTGTCTAAAGAAATAAATAAAAACTACAAGATTTTTTCATCGTCAGATACCAAACATTAAACATAATTATCAAAGTTTAATACTTACTAATTTATTAAGTATTCCCTTACTAAAGTGGTCTTCCATACAAGGAGTCTAGTAAACCTTCGAAGAGAACCAACCACACTAAGGCACATTATCGAAAATCGGACCTAAAACCTTACATAGAATGCAGTTTGACCAGGCACTAAATTATTAAAGAATTCAGTCGACAAGCAGTCTGGGTTGGTTGATTCAAATTAAGCAATAGGTATCCATTAGCTGCAAGTCAGATAACCTTAAGAATTAAAAACCTCTTAAAAATTCTTGAACCGATTATGATGACATTTGCAATAGTTCCTAAGTTGAAACATATGTATAAGTAGGCACTTAATCCATTGAAAAAATAATGATTGCAATCTGATTGATAAATTCTGAGAAACAAGTGATCAAACATTATATAGTTCTTCGTCCCTGTAGACACAGAATAAATAATAGCTGTAGACTATGAAGATAAAAAATATATAATGATTTGTTTTTGTCTTTTGTTCTTCAGAAAAATGAAGGGAAGAATGGCGCAATCGGCGAAATATCACCATCTCAGCCGATCGTGGAGTCACCTAAGGCCCCTGCGCAAAAGATGCCGCAATATATTGCTGCATTGGCAGGTAATACGAAATTGTTTTTTATTTTTAATTAATATCTACCTGATGGAAAGCCACGACGAGGCCGAAAATGGAACGCGCTTACACAGAAAAAGCCCGCTCAATACGCCATTTAGATAAAAAGTATTAGTATTTTCTAAAGCCTCAATAATATAATTTACAATTTCTTCATTTACAGCTACCCTTGGAGCGTTAGCTACTGGTTCAATATTGGGTTGGTCCTCACCAGTAATGTACAAGCTACAACACAACAGCACCGACTACGACTTCAAAATTAGCACTTTTGAAGCCAACTGGATCTCTGCCCTCATCAATTTGGGCGCTGCTACTGTTTGCCTCCCGATCGGACTTATTATGGACGCTATTGGACGCAAAAAGACTATGCTGTTCCTCGCCATACCTTTCACTTTAGGTTGGATCCTTATTACATTTGCTAGTAGCGCTGTAATGCTTATGGTAGGAAGGTTTATAACAGGGGTAGCTGGTGGTGCATTCTGTGTTACTGCCCCAACCTACAACAGTGAGATTGCCGAAGACTCTATCAGAGGGACCGTCGGCACATTTTTCCAGTTGATGATCACTGTCGGTATTCTTTTCTCGTACGTTGTTGGAAGTTATACTTCTGTATTTCTATTCAACATCTGCTGCACAAGCATTCCAATTATTTTCGCTATTGTGTTCTTTTTCATGCCTGAGAGCCCTAACTTCCTCGTCGTCAAAGGACGTAACGACGAAGCCAAAAAATCTCTCATCAGATTGAGAGGCAGTGCTTACGATGTTGATGGTGAATTGGACAATCTGAAATTTAAAGCTGAACAAAATAGAGAAAACCCAGTTTCTTTTATCCGCGCTATTACCAAGAAAACTGCGGTGAAGGCAATTTTGATCTGTTACGCCCTGATGTTGTTCCAACAGCTTTCCGGAATTAACGCTGTTTTGTTCAATACTTCAACTATCTTTGGAAGTTCAGGAGCATCAATTTCTGCCGAAATAGCTACGATAATCATCGGTGTAATTCAAGTTGTGGCCACATTTATATCTTCAATGGTAGTTGACCGATTGGGCAGGCGTATCCTGCTGCTTTTCTCAGCACTAGTAATGTGCTTGTGCACTACTGCTTTGGGAGTCTTCTTTTTTTTACTTGAAACGCACGGTCCTGAAGCTGATATCCTCCAAACTATCTCTTGGCTGCCTCTTTTGTCTCTTTCATTGTTTATCATTGCATTCTCATTCGGATTTGGACCCATTCCCTGGATGATGGCTGGAGAACTATGTTTGATTGACATAAAAGCATTCGTGTCATCCACTGCCGGTGCATTTAATTGGTTGTTAAGTTTCACCGTTACAAGTACCTTCAACTCTCTCAACACCAAATTCGGTTCAGGTCAGGTTTTCTGGATGTTTGCTGGAATCATGTTGCTAGCATTCATCTTCATATTCTTCGTTGTCCCTGAAACCAAAGGCAAGAGCGCAGATGAAGTTCAAATCATGCTTGGAGGCAAGCCACAACCACAGAAAGGCAATGATACCGAATCGAAATAAATGACGAGACTAATGAAACAATTAAGTATTTTTATAAACTGTTAGAACCGTAAAAGTTCTTTGGTGTTATACAACTATATGCAGGAGCTGGATTTTAAAATTTACATGTAAAGACTATAGTTTATAAAAGAGGCATCCAAAGATTTTTCCCATTTTTTACGTAGAGAGTATAATATCAGCTGTTTTACGAGTATGATTCACAAGACAATACATTATTTAATGTATAGAGTCCAATGCCATAATAATCTAGTTATATAAGTATGTTTTGTTCTAAGGTGTATTTTATTATTGAGGTACACATTCTTACCTAGAGTAAGATGCTGTGCGTATTGTAGTGTAGGTAATGTATTTATTACTAGAAAATATACAAATGTTGCAATTTAGACGGCATAACTAATTTTAATTCTACTGATAAGATAGTAATAGATTATTGTTCTATCCGGCGTTGGGGATTATTTTATGTGCGTATTTTATAAGGGCTAGACAGATGTCCCTGTTTTTTTACGAATATATTTTCTACACTAAAATTGACTCAATTTTCGGGTTTGTTACCACGGTTTCCGTTCCGAAATATCGAGGAAACAATATTAAATATAACCGTGGTAACACCCGAAAATTATGCCGTGAACAACCATGAACATCTGAAAACAAATATAGTAAGTAGTATATTTACTATTATGAACTATATCATCTATATATATATTTTTTTTTTCTAGAAACACAGGGACTATTTTATCGCAATCATGACCATTGCTGTTTGGACTAGAGAGATAGTTGAATCTCAATACCTACTTATAATCTTCGTGTTAAGTCATATCAAAAAGTCTGAGAATTTTAGAACACGCCGTAATATAAATACATATTTATTAAACATTACAATTATAATTGACATAATATATGTGTCATATCATAATCTAAACGGCGATATTTAGAAATCACTGTAGGTACCTATATAGATTATTTTTAAATACCACATTAGTTATTAGTTTCATTTTAGATTTATTTTATTAAGCATAACGTGGACAGTGATTGAAGCTGTTAAAGTGTAAAAATCAAGAATCGCACTATGTATTCAGGGGTAACAAAAATACAAAGAGAAATAACGACAATGATTCTTTCGCTGAACTTATTTTAATTATAATTTTGCATTTGGGTAATTAATTTATGTAGATGTTAGTTGCTAATTTGTTATTTTTTTTTTAATGAAGATCAAATGAATTTTATTTGTCTATCTGCGTATGAATGAACAAGTTATTAGTCCTTGAAATAAGGTATGAGCGCTGGGCAAAAATTGTGGGGATAAGGCTTGTATTTTGCCCGTCATGTACTGGACAAATGAGAGCTGCAGTTGTGATTTTAAATTACTTACTAGTAGCCAAATATGATTATACCTTATGTTTTTAATATGAAAAGTTCCTACTGACTTGTGGAATCTCAAACCCAGGGTCGCATACCTAGACACTTACATTGTTTGGTTGTATATAAAATGTTTGTTAGTGAATATAACACTTGGACTAAATATAACAACATGCATAACCTATAAAATAAATGTGAATGAAGTGCAGTATAATTTTTTTATTTTTCCTAATAGTGCATGGCGCGTCGAAGTTTTCCAGATAAATGTTTCAATATAGAGCTAGTCGGACTCAAGCCTACTTAAAATGTTATTCTTCAGGATACGTCACAAGATCTTAAAATAGAAGGGGTGAAAGCGATCAATTACACCCGAAGTATTTTGGCACACGAGCGTAGCGAGGTTGCTTAAAGTGTGAGGGTGGAATTGATCTTTCCCACGTGGTGAACACTCTGCTTTTGATCAAGATTGCGTGGGTGCGAGGAATGTAAACAAAACCGTTTGTAAAAAAATAGCATATTATGGGCTACATACTCGTACTACACGCGCCTTAGTGGACAGCTCGTATTTGACACACAAACTTGGAAATTTTCAATTGGTTTTAATGAAATCACTGTAATATGTTAACTTTTGAAATTCACGCACAAGCCTAAATCAACTTGGTTTTTACTATTTCACGGTTAAAATAAACAAATTACAAAATATAATTTATCAAAACATTGATTAAAACCACAGATAATAATTTTTTCACCAAAAGATTTCTACCGCCTTTTTAGGGGCGCGTTTTCGTTTCATGCCAGGCAGCCCTACTTTTTTACAAAAAAATTAAAATAGTGTATATCACGATTATCAAATCACTTTGTTTATATTTCTAAGTAAATATTCAAGTGATTTTTTTTTTATTGAAATAAAAATAATTGTAGTGCTATCTTGGCTGTATACATACGTCTATTCCTTTGTCGTTTATGGTGTGCAAATTTTCTATGCAAATAGTAAAAAGAAAGGTTCGAATTTCAAAGTTACTTTCTTTGGAGTCATATTTTCAGAGCATGAGATGTGAAAAATATTTTAGAAACGCTTCAAATCAAGTCGTTAAAAGTCACTATTTTCTTCCAATTTATTTTATCTTATCCATTGGAATGTCTCGAACTTACGAAAGTATTTAGTTAATCTTTATTTTAACTTAGAGTGATTTAGAGTGCAACGCTCCGTTACCATTAATGAAAGATTATGACTGATTGCTTTTGATTTATGTTTTTAAATGTTGGTTGATCTACGCTCGTTGCTCATCTATGCTTACATTGATACACAGATTATTATGATTTCTCTATCAAATTTATTACCTACTTAACCTTATCGAATGTTCAGGAAAATATATCTAGACATTTATTATAATTGTTGGGTAGTGCGTATTATATTATTTGTATCTATTTAGCAAAATATTTTGCATAGACAAAATAACATTGTCATGGACATTATTGGCCATGTCACGGTAGCATAGCAGTCTCAGTCATTTCAAAATATCTGTGTCAAATTAAAGATTTAAGGAAACCTTGTTATTAAAGTAATACAGTTTATAAATCGATTGTTATTTTAGGGCGTGGGAAAGAATTTGTGGCGTCGCATTGTAACAGTTTTCTTTTCTTAAAAAGATAATTAGAGCGTCGGAGACGTAGTGGCTAGGACCCCTAACTTCCATCCGGGAGACGCGGGTTCGATACCCACCACGTACCAAAGTGTTTACGAATTTCAAATTAATGAATTTATGTATGTTTATTCGACGCTCTTACGGTGAAGGAAAGCATCGCGATGAAACTTGCACATTCCTGTGAAGAAATTCAAAGGTTGTGTGTAAAGTCGACCAACCCGCCCTAGTTCAGGGTAGGCTCGGTGGGGCATCCCCACTGTGGACGTATATGAGGTGTGCTGATGATGAAAACGAAGTCGTTGGCGAAATCTAATTACTCGTAATTGTTACCACTTCACCAATTTGATTTGAGCCGCTACCTCCTGAACAAAAAACAGCACCAGCGTTGAACCGCCGCCGACGCCGATATAGTTTATCTATAGAATTATTATAGAATAGAATCTAATTCATTAATACTCTAAGTGGAAAAATAACTTACAAACTCAATCAAGTTTCCTTTGATAGGAGAGAAATCCGTTTGTAAACTTAAAAAAAAAACGAAACGTTACGAAAACGAGATTAAACTATGGAATAAATACTCAAGTAATCATAACAGTAAATAAAATAAGAAATAAATGATTAATATTGAGCCTTGATTAGAAATTAGAACATACATTTATTTCCAATAATACAATACCATGTGCTTGTGCGTGCAAACAAATATAAAAATTAGACCACAAAAAAAAGATTAAAAACAAATGGATAAAAAAGAAATATACTTACAATAAAATTCTTATCAATATAACCAATAAAAACATAAAATAAAATAATTAGATAACTTATTGTTTATTATGTAACTTAATTGCATTTTTATCTAGAATTTGACATGAGACTAATTACCTACATTCGGAAAATTCTGTTAGCGGAAAACTTTATGTGCAAATGTATTTACATACGAAATTAACTACCAATTTGATTAGGTAGTCAACATTGTGCTTCACATCACAGTCTTTAGAGAGAAAAAAACAGCCGGCGTTAGTTTTCGTCGTATTTATTTGGGTTAACGTGAAAATCACAGCCAGTCTTTGACGGGGCTACGCGCGGCGAGGTTTTCCCGCACACCTGACAGCAAGAGTAATAAATTGGCGGGAAAGAGAAAGACCATAGAGTAGTATTTTTCTTTTTTATTGGCAATCGCGAATTGTTTCATGCCAGTTGCTTTCTTAAATGTAGCGTGTTCGAGGTTAAGGTCGCGCGAGTAATACCAGCTCGTGTGTCCAGTGATAAGCGAATAAAACGATTTTTTCTAGTGTTCTATTACCGCAAATCAGTTGTACAAGATGAGTTTCGGTGCTAAACTGTCCATGAGTGACGCAAAGGAGAAAAGTTATGATAACGCCGGTTTTGTTTTGAATGAGAAAAATGTTTGGATTCCTATCCAGGTGAGTGATCATGAAGTTTATTAACTTTGTTTAATCAACATAGAGTTTTTTGCATAACGGTGTTTTTCTGTTCTATACTATACTAAAGTACCTATTGGCAGGCCTTTTTACAACACAGCTTACTCGTAGACAATAAACAAAGTCACCCATTTTTTTGCTATCAAACAATAAGTTTATAAAAAGTGCTTCAGTTAACAAAGTATTGGACTGGCCGGCCTTGCGTGGCTGCTTCTTCAGGCATGACCAATCGTGTATTAAAATCTTGCCCAAGTCAGTAGAGCCAGCTTGATTCAAACATGTTCAACTGCAACCAACCTAATAACAACTGAATAATGAAAAAGAACCGACGTAGTGTGGAGCGAGCGTTTCCATGGCGTAAAAATTGTGATAGTTTTTGAGTGATGGCGAATAAAACGCTGGGTAAAACCAATTATCACCTAATAATTTTAATGGTTAAAAGTTAATTTTGTGGATTAATATTGTCAATGTACGTTTATTCGACGCTCTTACGGTGAAGGAAAACTTCGTGATGAAACCTGCACACTCCTGCGAAGAAATTCAAAGGTTTTGTGTGAAGTCGACCAACCCGCACTGGGCTAGCGTGGTCGACTAAGGCCTAATCGCTCTAATTCAGAGTAGGCTCGAGCCCCTCGATGAGGACGTATGTATATGAGCTGTTGATGAATATTGTGAAGTCATCAGCCTCTAAACTAAACAAAAACAAAGGTCTAAATATTGATCTATTTTGTGCATGCTCTATCCAAAGTTGCAAAGGGGGGGGGGGGGGGTCATCCAACGGCTCTAAGATGCAAGCAGTTCCTTATTAGAAAATACCATATAAAAAAAACAACACATACAGATTTAAACAGATAAAAACAAAAAAATAATTATGCTTTTTGTACTTACTACATAAAAAGTTAATCGAATGCAAAAACCCGTTAATGTAGAGTATATTTTCTTCGAGACAAAACATGGCCGAAGATTATTTATAGTTGAAAAGACTTGTTTTTCTGTGCGCTGATGTCTGCAGTTTAAAGTTTTCATTACAGTAAATTAGCCACAGACTCGGTTACACGAGTAATTTAGGATGCAAATATAAGTATATCACATTATATTTGGATGTTTGTTCCGCCTTCACGCTTAAAGCATGAATGAAATTTGGAATGCAGATAGGTTTTAACCTGGATTAACACATAGGATACTTTTTACGGGAAAAAGTCTTAATCCCACGTAACGCGAGCTAGAAAAATACGTGTAAAAAAGTCATCATTCGCTTTCCCTTATCTTATTATTAGGGCTCGGCGGAGTATGTAGTTTTCTTCCATACATCCCGATCAGCCGTCGTAAGAATCTTCACCAGCTCATATACGTCCCCACGAAGAGGCTCGAGCCTGCCCTGCATTACAGTATCAGGCCTTCCTTGGCGACCACGGTGGCGCAGGACGGGTTGGTTGACTTCCCACATTACCTTTGAATTTATTCGCGGGAGTGTGCGGTTAAGACTAATTATTATTACCACTACGAAAAAGCGTAGCGTCGTACGTAATGAATATCTGAATCAACAATCTGACATCATTAGTATTTCTCAATGAGTATCTAACTTGGAATTTAATAATGCACCGAAATCAATGCATTTTGATTGCGATTTGAAAATCGATCGATCTTGAAGACTGAAACATTCTCAATTTCCAAAAGCGCGAAGCAAAGATTACTTATCCTGTCTCCAAGTAGGTAAGTAATACGCTCGAATAGAACTAAACTACTTGATAATTATCTAAGCTAGTGGCTCTGTCTGTGAGCTGTAGACCATTTTTTTTAAATGGCTGATTTATGATTATTTTACGTTTTCAACCCTCACAATTCCGTATTTTTTTAAATTTCGATTAATTTATCGAACCTGCTCACAAATTTTCACGAGAATCGGTTGAGGAACGCAACCTGTAGAGTGGAACAAACAGACATATGGACATACAGAAGCAATTTTGGCCAAGCTGAAACGGAGACGCTTTGCGCTCGCTCGCACATTTTGTTATTTGGTAAAATAAACAATCAAGAGTAGCTTTTCTTATAATATTATTTTTAAATAATAATGTGTTTATTATCGTGTAGGTTTTAGAGTCAATAACCGATCTCACTAGCCCAGTGACCTTGGTTGGAGTCAGGCAAAGGCTTCTGCTTATGTAGTTACTAAGTAAATTAGCGTAAAGGTATTTTTGGCCAGTAAACCGATGAGCAAATAGTCTGACTGTTAAGTTTTTAGCAGCTTAGGGGTCTTGTCTCGAGTTTGATTCTCGACCTGGTAAGTATCACCTTCTAACATGCTTGAATGTTTCTTATAATAATAGGTACTTTTCACTTTGTGAATTCTACATCATTTCATCGTTTATTAATCTGTCGTTCGTTTGCTAAAGTTTTCTGAGAAAGGATAACATGTTTAACTTGCAAAATGTCTTTCCGTAGGTGTTTCATACGCGACTATGGGATTTAGGTTTTGTGCCACATAGGCGACTGGCTGGTGCACTAAGAAATGCAAAAACCAGCGAACAAATCTGACCATGTACTCAAACGTAGGTTTAGTGAATGCTTTTTGTGACTAAGTTAAGCTCTACTCACCCCATAGAGAATTGTAAGTGATTTTATGTAAGTATGTTCTTTACATGCAAATATTATTCCAAATTCAAGTTTAAATGTGGAACGTGCGTATGAAAATTTTCCGTTAGCGGATGACGCGGTCACACTCGCCAACTAATGGATACGCATACAAGACTTAATCAAGAAGGTAATCGATAAAATACAAGCACTATGGAGAGAGCTATGTTGGGCATTACGCTTCGCAATCAGGTACGGAATACCGAAATCCGCAGAAGAACTAGACTAACCGACATAGCAGAAATAATAGCTAAAAGAAAGTGGACGTCGTCGTCGTAGGTTTGACGGTAGGTGGGGGAAGAAAGTGCTGGAGTGGAGACCACGGACTGGGCGCAGAAATGTGGGAACGCCGCCCGCGATATGGACTGACGATTTAACGCGAGTTGCAGGGAGAGACTGGATGCGGAAAGCACATGACCGCACAATGTGGAAAAATATGGAAGAGACCTAATACTCGTACTTAGCATTGCGTAGACAAAGGTTGAAGAAGAAGAAGACATACGACCGAGACTGCTGGACTATGAGCCTCCTCCACTTAAGTGTTTGGTTTTGCCATAATCGCCACGCTTGGCAGGCGGGTTGGAGATCGCAGATTAAAAGGTTACTGTATCAGAGAGCGCTGCTGCCCGTTCCCTGTTCAATGTATAGTCCCTAAGTCGCCTTTTACGACACCCACGGGAATAGTAGGGATTGGTGACAAATTTCACACACAACCCATGAATTTCTTTGCAGGAGTGTGCGTGCAGGTTTCATCACGATGATGTTTTCCTTCACCGTAAGAGCGTCGAAAAATCATTTTAATAATCTGGTCGACTGAAATTGAAGTAGTTTAAAAATAAGTCTACATCCGATATTTATTATAATTTATAACCATACTTGTACTCGTTAGTGACGTAACATTGCTGCATTACAACTAAAATGCTATGAAAACCGCTGAGCTAAAGCCGCAGTGTATATTATTATAGTAATAGGCTTAGAGATCAGGTCAACGTACGATAATTTTATAATCGATCGATTGTGAATATCAATAGCTATTCTAAATAGTTCAACAAATGGGGCAAGGTTAGGACAATAAAACCGGTCAATTGCGAGTCGCTCTTGCGTGGAGAGGCTTCTGTAACTATCGTTATTTGAAGATAAAGGATTTTCCTTTAGATTTCCCTGCTGTATAATTTAGAGAGAGGGTGATGTTAGACTTTCTCATTTTTTTTCTAAATACAAAAAAAAAATATTTTTAGCACATGCGGTTGGTCACTTAGAGGGTCTTTTTTGTAAGTGGCTTCACGTCTTTATTGGACGTAATAAAGTAATTTTTGACAAAACTTTTAAAAGGCTTATTTCAATAATCCCTATGCCTAAATAAAATCCCCTTAAACAAGAAGTCCAAAAAAGGGGTTTTTTGGACAAAAGTTCAAGAAACTACTGAATGGATTTGGAACGGATATACCTATTGAACCCTGGATTAACACATAGGACACTTTTTACCGGAAAAAGTTTTATTCCCACGGGAAAATCTTACACATCACGGGCGGGGACAGCTGTAACAATAAATTAGATTTGATATTGTTTGCTACCGACCTAAAAATACACCAATAATTAAAGCTTGAAACCGTGCGCTCGCGCAGATGCGCGATCTCTGTCGAATAGTGATCCACGTGTCCGATTAATTGCTGGCTATGTGTGTCGACGCACTCCCATCCGGTTTATGCACTTACCAGCTCACTTTCCACTTGAACACCTGTGTTTTCTCGTTTTGACGACTGATTTATTAATTCTGAGAGAGTAGTGTGACTGATGTGTAGGAAAATTTTGTTTGTTTTCATTACTCTCTTCATCGTGTGGGTAGTGAATTCAACAACCGAACTTATCTGATCTTTCTTAGACGTGTTAACTATTATACCTACAAGCCTAAGGCTAAGGCCTAAGCACTAAGGCATACTGGGCTCAGTGGGACAGTTTCATCTTACAGGATGGAATACTTTACCGGAAATAGAAAAAACCTAATGGCAAAAGTTATAATAACTAACTCTACTATTGAATATTCTGTGTTATAACGCATAACCTCTCGAGTGGTTTTTCAGTGCCTGAAATGATCGCCTTTTGTTCAAGAACTTTTCTTAAAACTCGAAAATAAATAATAATATAATATATATGTGGGGACATCTTCACTCACGGCCATCTGATCCCAAACTAAGCAGAGCTTATATAGATAAACAACAACCAGACACAAGGCAAACACAAGTGCTCATCACACGAATGTTTGCCCTGGGCGGGATTCAAACCCGCGACCCTGTGCGTCGGAGGTAGATACACTACTACCTGGGCTACGGAGCCGTCAATATTTTTATGGAATCTTGAAGAGGAAGATAACAGTAAGAATAAACTGAGTGAAAACGTAGAAAAATACAATAGCTCGAAAGCTAGCAATTATATTGATAGAGCAAAGGAAAAAGTTGCATTTCTGGCAAGTTACCTACCTACCCTGCGTTCCGAGACTCGCTGAAATCGATTAAAGCACCCATAATCGCGTTCCGAATTACTGTCAGCTGTCAAAACTCATACGTTTTTTGCTTTTCTGATCGCTGACAGCGCTGAAAGTCTGATTTGGAATGCGCCCTTAGTAGCAACGAATTATCTACCTATACAGTCAAGAAACGTAACTACGCTTCAAACTTGACTTTTGGTGGGGACCAAATGAATACTCTGAATACTCTCTGTGTGTGTGTATTGCTAACACTAATAAACGTTTTTTCTTTCTTCTTTCTTTCTTTCTTTCTTTCAATACCAAAGAAGCAAGGAAAAATACTATACCATACCACATTCGAATACGCGGTACAATGATGTTTTATATGACTCGGTTTGTAAAAACGTCGAAAGAAAGCTTCAATGTACAGCAGCGACATCATCTGCCTGTCTGTCGTCGTCGTCGTCTGTCAAAATTAATTGTGCGAGTTAGGTGCTATGTGGGCGGTTACTCTTCTTGACTATTGTAGTTTGTTGCCTAGTAGGAAGTGAGGCGGCGGCATATCCTGCGGCAGCCTTTATAACAATCTTTGCCTCATCAAAACCTTCCTTGGAGATATATAATAAATTTGTTACAGATAACTACATACAATTCTATAATATACTTACTAATAACAATAATCGTCATGTAAGGAAACATCGTGCGTTATTCTATACTTTAATTAAGGTGAACCAGCATCTTCATCAGTAGGTAGGAGTTAGGTACAATACAGGGTGTCCCGTGACAGGTGGATAACTCTAAATGTGGGTAGAGAAATAATTAGCAACAAAATTTTCTTTTTTGTACTATCAGTAAATCAAATCAAATCAATACTTTATTAACTTTTGGATCTTACATCTGTTAGTTTCGTCATTACATTTTTTTGGGTGAGTTCACTACACTATATGCGGTCTCTGAAAATAATAACAATACTCTAAAATTTAAGTTTTTAACGTTTCCACGATTTTTCCTTTGTTAGGTGAATTTTATTATTATTCATCTATGTCATCTATGAAGCAAAATTGAGCAAAAAAATAGTTACATTTCTGCCAAATTACCTTATAGGAAGTGGAACGGCGAAATATCCTGTGGAATCCATCAAGACTACAATTTAATAGCGTCGTCGGTGGTCACGGGTTCGAACCCCACCACGTACCAATGTGTTTTCGAATTTATAATTCATATGTACCGTTTATTCGACGCTCTTACGGTGAAGGAAAACATCGTGATGAAACCTGCACACTCCTGCGAAGAAATTCAAAGTTTGTGTGTGGAGTCAACCAACCCGCACTGAGCCAGCGTGGTCGACTAAGGCCTAATCGCCCTAATTCAGGGTAGGCTCGAGCCCCTCGGTGGGGAGATATATGAGCTGTTAATGTACGATTTAATAGAACCTCTCTACCTATATACTTATTGACCGCGAGCGAAGCGAGCGATGCGTCTCTGTTTCAGCTTGGCCAATATTGCTTTTGTATGTCCATCTGTCCATCTGTTTGTTTGTTTGTTTCTTTGTTTGTTTGTTTCACTCTACAGGTCGGGTTTCTCAACCGATTCTCGTGAAATTTTGTGAGCAGGTTCGATAAATTAATCGTTTTTTTTTTTGTCGAGTCAGATTTTAGAAGTTTTAAAAAATGACGGAGTTACAGGGGTTGCCAGCTTACAAGGTCTACCGCTGAGGCTGTTTTCATCTACAGGTCATAAAATAAAATAAGATTTTAAATAAGATAAAATAAAATAAAATAAAAAAATCAAGGGGTTGGGAATGTTTGTGGAGAATAAATAAAAATAAATATGAAAAGATATACACAGACAGACTCGCGAGGTCTACAGCTCACAGAGCCACTAGGTAATAATTACATACTAATAATAATCGTCATGTAATGAAACATCATTCTATACTTTACTTAAAGCATTTTCGTCAGTACTTTACTATTTCACTATAGCATAGAACCAATATTAGGTGCAGGTAATAGACAGGGTGTTTCGTAAAAAGTTGACATGAAGTTCACTTCATACTTTACTAACTTTTGTATGTTACATCTCTTAATTTCGTCATTACATTGGCCTATGTGAACAAATATTAATGCAATTTCAGGGTGTACTAAATGCACGTTTTTTGATAAATTTCAAACCCCGTTTTAATACACCATGTATCTTACAAACCATGCGTTCCATAAGGAAAAGGTGTCTATAATGTGCAGCAAGCAAGCTGTAATGAATAAAACATTATTGTTATAATTATTTATATGTTCTTCCACAATGTGCTCTAAGTATACATTAGAGAAACGGAAGATGTTCCGTGCTTGGAATGTATGGAAATACACTATATTGTACTTGTCAATAACTTGTTATTTATATTATTACGCTTTAGAACTAGTCTTAACTTAAGTAGCCTTAGGTTGTATGTTCAATGCCTTGTGTAAGTGTAGTATGCTCCGTAGCCCAGGTGGTAGTGTATCTGCCTCATCTGCCACGCACAGGGTCGCGGGTTCGAATCCCGCCCAGGGCAAACATTTGTGTGATGAGCACTTGTGTTTGCCTCGTGTCTGGTTTTTGTTTATCTATATAAGTATGTATTTATCTATTTATGTAATGTATATCAGCTGTCTGGTACCCATAGCACAAGCTCTGCTTAGTTTGGGATCAGATGGCCGTGTGTGAAGATGACCCCACCCACATATTTATTTATTTATTTTTATTTGTAATATTGAAGTTAGTTTAAGCTCGCGACTTCGTCTGCATGGCTTTTTTTTCGTATTTTTTTAGAGGAGGAATCCTCCTTACTTTTGGCACCCTTTGCAAAAATCTCTTCCTCAAACAAATAATTTAAAACGTCAAAATTTTTCGTATTCTATTGGTAGGTACCGTTTGTGGTTCTTATTTGAAGCATTTTCCGAGCTTCAAAAGGCACGTTAGGCCGTTTTGTTTGACTACTATAAACAGTCTCAAGAACTTTAGATCACAGAAGCTAGTCAGACTGACCTGACCACTCAGGATAAACAGAAAAATAACTTATTTAAATTCGATTTTATTCAAACATATAACGTTATTTATAATTACAGGTAGGTTGTATTGTACGTACTCATAGTGTGTAAAATTGATACGCGCACCTGATTCAATACGCCTGTTAATCTTTTGAATATTTCATAGAAATATTTACCTATATGAAATATTTGAGTCATGAATATTTGCTTACCTTTTTGCAATCAAATCAAACAATTAAGTGACTCATAAAGAAACTATGCGCAAGAGCACTCATATCAGTCAACTGGATCAAGCAAGTTAAGTTACCCGACAAAAGATGTGTGACGAACTACGAGTTTAATGAGTTATTGTGCACTCGTGTTAATAATAGTGAAGTGCATTTTGTACATCACAAAGATACCTACATATTTTAGGATTTTAAAGAGTGAGACCATGTTATATAATATATGGAAATGTCACCGTATGATTGTGAACGTTGTTAGTTTATAATCTGTCTCGTGATATTATAAACTGATGGAAAATTGTGAACTGCAACGAACCATTAACAAAAGTATTATTTCCCGATAGTAGGTATTGTTAGGTATGAATCGATCTAACCTTATTGACCGAGCCAGTTAAGCGTCTCTGTCTAAGCTTGGCCAAAATTGCTTTTGTATGTCTGTGTGTCTGTCTGTCTGTTTGTTCCACTCAACCGATTCTCGTGAAATTTTGTGAGCAGGTACGATAAATTAATTAAATTTTTTGTCGAGTCAGCTTTGGAAATTTAAAAAAATTACTGAGTTATGGGGGTTGCCAGCTTACAACGTCCACCGCTGAAGCTGTTTTCCTCTACAGTCACATTTCTCAACCAATAAAAAATAAAAAGAAATGAAAAAAAAAAAATACGACGTTATGAGGGTTGGAACGTAAAAAATCATAAATCAGCCAATTAAAAAATAAAGTACTTGCGAGGTCTACAGCTCACAGAGCCACTAATATTATTATCTCTGTATACAAAATATAAACAATCCTTCTACAAATTAAAACATATTTAAACAATTAAAAAACAAAGACATTTTTTTATTTGAAACGTGTTTCTCTCTACGCAAATATTATGATGAGACGACGCTGTTTTTTTGTGATGTAAAACAAGCATTCACACACGCTAATGATCTTTTGAGATCAGTAGCTTCTCGAACAAAAACAATACAACAATTCATACAAATTGTCGTAAAAAAACATAAGTGTTACCTTTTTAATTTACGATTTTATACCTTTTTATAGATCTTTTGTTACATTGTCATACTTTGTACGTTTTTATAGCGTTTAATCATTCATTTAAAGCGAAAAGAATGACACAGATCATACATTTGTTATTTATAAATTGATTCAAATTTAAAACTGTTCAATATTATTTAATGCCCAAGTCACACAGAGCGGGAGCGGCGCGGGGGGGCCGGGAAAGCGGGACGGGGGTGGTGCTACGCGCCGCGCCATACAAAGTCCCGCTTTCCCGGCCCCGGTTCGGGCCTCTCCCGCTCTGTGTGGCCGAGGCTTTAAAGTGAGTGACTCTATAATAATTTTCACGGATAGACTTCGGGGAAAAAAGTTAAATAAATGTGTTTGCATAGTAACATATCATAAATAAATTTAAATAAAAAAAAAATCGCAAATTTGCGGGTTTACTTTGATTCGTCACTGACGCCCACCTTCTGGTCCAGTTTCGATATTTAATAGCTCTAAAAAAGAATTCCATTTCAATCTCTCGAAAAGACTTTAATGTTCGGTTTACAATGTAGCTGGGAATAGCGTTCCTTACTAGGAACACGTAATACCCATCTGCAATGCTTTTACATTATCCTTTAAATGTCAATGACTTTATGAAGTGGCAATGTATCACTCGTTAGGACCGACAATGGAATGTTTATTGTATTTCCTTTTATAGTTATGGTAGTTTAGTTATTTACTATATCAGTGTTTGCTAAAGTATAAAATTCATTTATCACTCTGTTTGAGAAGACTTTGTGAGTAATTGAGTCTCGAGAGAGAAATCCACTATTTCTAATTTTTCCTACGAAAATGACACCTTGTTATTCGCCAGCTAGCACTAATAAAACTCTTGTTATAACAAATCTTGCTAAGTATTTTAACAAATATAACACGGTGATGATATGACAATATTTGGTGTTCTCATTTGAACCTACTTGAGACGGATCTAGCTTAGGCTCTGGCCACTAAAGTAAAAAACATTAAAAAAACGTTTTATTACGTATTTATTTGTCATAGGTCCAAAGGATTTGGATATTTTATTACTATACCTATAGTTAAGCTATATATAATTTGGAAAGTATACAATACATGACATGATAAAGAAAAACTTGAAAAGAGAAAAGCTTATATAGAAGGCATTTTTTCGTTTTATTGAAAGCGGTAGTTTTAACTCACTCACTAACTATAGTGCTACGCGCTACAGAATGCTACGAACGGCTACGCGGCCTGCTACGCGGTAGTTAATTAATTAATTAATTATTTAACCATTTATTGTATACATTAAACAAGAAAATGACAATAACACAAAGAAAAATGTGTCGTTTTTCACAGTCGTTTGTCGTTTTTTACAGGCCTACTTATTCCTAAAGAAATATCTTCCAGCAGACCTACGATTTATTTTATTATTAATTTCATTTCATTAGAAACAACGTTAGAGCCCGTGAAAATTACTTTAATTCTGCACGTATGAGAGGGAAATTATCTGAAAAACCTTGAATTTAAAAATTAAATTATTTATAAAATTTATTTAAATACCCAGAACGTAACATCGCAATTCTCAAAGTCAGGGTCAGTCGGTCACTGTCTGTCGCGTGCTACCTAAACGGGTGTTACTTGTACCAGCCACTCATGTCCGTATTGTAAAGACGTTAATAATATCGTCCTTGACATTGTCGCATGTCGCTGCGACTGGTTTTCATGCGACTGTGGAGCTTCTTCGGTGAGCTCTTCTCACAGATTCCGCCATTGTGTTATGTCTTGTGTAACAACATTTAAGAATTTTGACTTTGACTCAACGTAATAACTAAATCATAATCATCATCATCGTGTGGGTTATGAGGTCGACAACCGACCTTACAAACTCTGGTGTCAGTGTTATAGAGCCGCTAAAGGCCACTGACTTGGTTCGTGTAACGACTAGATAGTAGCCGGGACCAAAGCACGGAATCATCTTTCTTTTCAGAAAATTAGGTGATACAGCCTGCAATGTCCTAACCAAACTGGGGAAAGTCTCACAAAGAGATTTTTGCTTGACAGTGTCCCCACCGGGAATCGAACCCAGAACCTCCGTAATGGGCGTCGAAATCTCAACAACTAGGCTATATAATAACTAAATAACCCAAAACGTCTCGAGTCGTGTAGTTCACCCCATAAAACTGAAGTATATAGTATTTCATGATGAAGACTTCATGATCATCAAACGCTTTTGCGTCGTCAAACCCCGAGACCTTGGAAAATTGACGACCTGACCTGACCAGCCCTGAAGGTAGGCTGGATCTCCTTGGTGGCGATGGATTATTATGATAACAAAAACAACCACAACAACAGTACGAATCAATCCGATCAAACAAGATTGTCTACTGATTGCGCCACTGACGATAATTTTCTTCAGGGAAAAACTTCACTGTTCAGATAAAATCATTCAGATAGGGAAAAAATACAATGTAACAAATGATACATACATTTTTTTTTTGTTTGATTTTTTAATCTTTTCTTTTAAATCAGTCCACAGACACACCTATACGATAGCGCCCGAAACTAATAAGTTCAGCGGGCCTTCTGAAGTACGGAAATCGCTCAAGGTCACTAAACTTTGACCTGACCATACTTGCGCTTTTTTTTCTGTTTTCCTTAAGCCCAAGTCACACCGAGGGCGGTCCGGGGCCGGGAAAGCGGGACGGTGTTATGGCGCGGCAGAGCGCCGCCGTCCCGCTTGTCTCGGCCCCGGACCGCGCCGCTCCCGCTCTGTGTGACTTGGGCTTTACTGACCTAATTGTTATGTATACCAAAGTAGTACAAGAGCTGCTATTTATGTCGGAACTTGCCACTTACATAAACAATATTTAAAAAGAAATTATAACATTTAAAAATAGAACTCTGTGGCAAAATAAAGTTTGTTTCATTCATCTGTCAATTGTTTTTACATTGTGACGCCATTTTTAAAATTCATTGTCTATCATCACCATGGATTTGGCTCGTGAAAATTTTCGTGCTATGATTTATTACGACTTTCGGCGTGGATTAACTCAAAAACAGTGCATGGATCAACTTTTGTCGACTTTTGGGGAGGAAGCCCCATCGAAAACCACTGTATATCACTGGTTCAGTGAGTTTAATCGTGGTCGTCGTATGCTTGCGGACGATTTTAAAGAAGGTCGCCCTAAATCGGCTGTTGTACCACAAAATATTGATGCTGTGCGCGAACTAATAATGCAAGACCGTCATGTTACATATCGCGAGATAGAGGCATTCTGGGCATTAGTATGACGAGTATTTATAAAATATTACACGAACATTTGGCTGTAAAAAAAATTTGTTCTCGTTGGATCCCGCACAACTTAACAGTTGAACAAAAACAGGCTCGTGTTGATTGGTGCAAAAAAAAATATAGAAAAATACAAATGTGGTACATCAAAAGCTGTTCATAATATCTACACAGGAGACGAATCTTGGATATATGCGTATGATCCCGAAACTAAACAGCAGTCAACGGTTTGGGTGTTCCAAAATGAGCCAAACCCAACTAAAGTTGTTCGTGCAAAAAGCACTTTGAAGCAAATGGTTGCCTGCTTTTTTGGTATTAGTGGACATGTGGCTACAGTACCACTAGAGAATCGTAAAACGGTTAATTCTGAATGGTACACCACCATTTGCTTGCCAGAAGTCTTTGGAGAAATACGCAAGAACAATCGACAACGAAGAATAATCCTTCACCACGATAACGCCAGCTGTCACACCTCGGCCGCAACAACGGAGTATTTAAATAGTCAAATGATCGAATTGACGGGTCATCCGCCGTACAGTCCCGACTTGGCACCCAACGACAAGTCAATCTATGTATTTATTGCCAAGTCAATCTATGTATTTATTTAAAACATAAGAGATTTTTAATATTGATCTGGTCACTATAAGATGTTGTTAGGTAAGCCAATTACCTAATAACTTAAGACAGAAGGACTCTTAAGTAGGGACTGAATAAATTAACCGACTTGGTATTACATGGATCTCACAACTTTTTACGGTAGACTAAGTTGCGTGCGAGACTTGGTTTTTTTACAAGTTATGTTCTTGATGGCATCTCATTTCTTTTTGTAGATCGCATGAAAACACAATGTAAAAATGCACACCTACGCTCCACCTACCCTACACCTAACCTACACCTACCCTATACCTACCCTATACCTACCCTACACCTATCCAACACCTATCCAACACCTATCCAACACCTACCCTGCACCTCTTATTCAATTATATTCCATTATACAGGTACACTGATTCATTTACTGCAAATGTAACTTTGTAATCCTATATAATGCCCCAAGATTTATATGGGATTACAAAGTTATCTAGCAAATGATGTATCTAGAAAACTGGGCTGAAATTGCAAAATGTTTTAGTTTTTCCTTGGTTTATACACTAAACACTAATTCCATTCTAAATTTGAAGCTTCTATGTCTGCTAGAAGTGCCTTAGAGTTTTGATGATCGGTCAGTCAGTCAGTGAGTGACAAAATTAAGAAACTTTGACTAGTTATAATTCATAAACTACTGGTTCAAATTGATTGAAATTTGAAATATACCGTATTTATACAATGCCTGCTTGGTTACTGAAAACTCAGGCTTCTAGTTTTATCCACAACGAAGTTATAGGGGGGTCGAAAATGGCCTGAACTGCTTCGAGAAAAGTATGGTACGGCCGTGCCGCTTTTTTGCTCGACTTGGCGGGGGCACTGCCGTGCCCCCAGATGCATATACAATCAAATCTATGAAACCTGTAAACACAATATCATGGAATGGCTACAAGACCTAACTTATGAAGAAGTGGAGTCAGTACTAGTGCCAGTAATTTAAGAAAATCAATTTATATATTTGGTATCACAGAGTGTAATAAGATAAAATTATTTGATTTAATAAGACAATACAAAACAAATGGACGTAAGTAATAATAATAATTTAAAATAATAATAGCTACCCTTAACATGCCTTCCGAAGCACGGCACAATCCTACTTTTCGAACAATAAGGTGATTCAGTCTGCAAAACAAAGCGATTTTCTTTGACAGAGTCCCCACCGGGACTCAAACCTGGAACTTCCGTAGTAAGAGCAAAACGCTCGGCCACGGAGGATACGTAGTTACATAGTGACTACGTGGGAATTACCGGACGTGCAATTTATTGTTGCTATATACTACTATTTACCTATATACGTATTTATATAATCTAGTAATCACACACGTGAATCTTGCTTGCGCACTAGCAAAAAGAAGTATAACAATGGTCTATTTACCTACCTGTTAAGAATATTTAAGTTGCTGTATGTAACAAATAATACAGGTATGTAATAATGTATATGAGTCATTCTTCATTAAAACAATTCGCCATTTTGACACATGATCGTAATGACAGCTTGTACTATCTTTTATATATTTATTTATTTACGGAAAACACACAGCTTACATGACACATAAGACAATAACATTTGAAACATTACATTAGCCAATTAAGTTTTCACTAATTATTGATACAAGACATTGGGTAACATATTTGTTAATATCGGTAATTCCGTGCCTATAGCAGGTTTTCCTCTCGACCAAAACTGGGTTCCCCAAGATCCGCCATCAAAACTCCACTTTCTTTTTCCTCTACTACTATAGGCAACAGAAACGACAGTATACAGCCACGTCATGATTGCACAACCTTTTATTATTGCATACATTGTTCATCAACTTTTCAAACCCACACTGTAAGTAGAAAGGTGGCTTCATCAATCAACGGCCCGTTAAGTCCACTGCTGGACTATGAGCCTCCTCCCCTTAAGTGGAGGGTTTTGCCATAATCTCCACGCTTGGCAGGCGGGTTGGAGATCGCAGATTAAAAGGTGCAGCATTACTGCAGGGTTTTTAATAACCTTTTTGGTATGGTTCTTTTTTCTTTTGGCCGGTTTTTATGTCACATTTTCAAATTTAAAATTTTCTTGGTTTGACCTTTTTCTAAATTGTTTATTGTTTTCTCAGTTGTCGTCTGTCATCAGATGGGAACGATTTGTACTTGGTTGAATATAAATCTCTAAATAAAAATATGAGTTAATGTTGTAAGTGGCTTGGAATGCAATAATTATTGGGACAGGCTCCTACTTTGGTCTAGCCGGGTAAGTCTTGTGTTGTCTTCCTACTGGTTTTTATCGACGCACTTTTCTCTTTCCCTGTCTTGGTCGGATGGCGATTATTTCTTTGTCAATCTTTACAGTGTATTTCCGGCCTCTCCGACGCACGCACAAGGGTCCCTCCGTGCCTCTCACGATCTCTTGCGGTGGTTCCGGACACCTGAGGCCACCAGGCATTGAACGTGCCTGGATCCCTGCGTTGTGTGCGTCCGCTCCCGTGCCAGCCGAGTGCCGCAGACCCGCGCACCGGCGTCCCCCCAGGGTTACTGCACATCACGCGGATTTTTTTAGCCTGTTTTTTGTATCAGTGTATT
This sequence comes from Carpatolechia fugitivella, assembly GCA_951230895.1. NCBI lineage: Eukaryota > Metazoa > Arthropoda > Insecta > Lepidoptera > Gelechiidae > Carpatolechia > Carpatolechia fugitivella. Next base: position 2,641,158 of record OX579658.1, read on the forward strand.
TTTGTATGCGGATTTTGCCAAATTGTCTAAATTCTTTTTCCAAATTCTAAAAAGGCCCTTTAGGTTTCTCTGGCCCTCCTTTTTTGGTTCCCGTTTGGCTATACTCTCCGGGGTACTCCGCGGTTTTGGTACACCTTCCTGCATCGATACACCACAACACAACACTAGTTCAGCGACACTATATCGACGGAGTCCCCTCAGGACTCGACTCTCGGCTCATGCTTGGCAATTTCTAGGCGCTTTTAAATTTATATTATACCGTTCGGACAAATTTAACTAACTCTTTCTCTGTTCTCCTAAATTTCACGTTTCGCCTGTGGTCGTCGACCACAGGTTAGCTAGCTTTCTTTTTTAACGCTACAAAGGTTACTGTATCAGAGAGCGCTGCTACCCGTTCCCTGTTAAATGTGTAGTCCCTAAGTCACCTCTTACGACACCCACGGGAAGAGTAAGGGTTGGTGACAAATGTATTCTACTCAGCCTTCACCACACGGCGTACATTATTATTGCATACACTACACAGCCAAATAGCGCAATACCTTGGCAAAACCTCTCGGTTGGGATCAGCCCATGAGAATTTTGGTCAACAACATTAAAGTCGTATAAAATAATATTGAACTCAACATTAACTCGAGTCACATAATCCTACTAATATTATAAATGCGAAAGTTTCGATGTTTGTTACCGAATCACGCTTGAACCACTGGACGGATCGGGATGAAACTTGGCACACATAGGTTAGGTCTTGGAATAGGACATAGACTACTTTTTACCGCGGGAAAACACTTCATTCCTACGTGAAAACCCATTAAACGCGGGTAAAACCGCGGGCGGAAAGCTAGTAAATTATAAACGTAAAAAAAATAAGGAAATTCTGTCGTTAATAAGGAAAATCTAGCAAAAATAAACAGAAATAATACTCACAGAAATAATACTCAATCATAATGAAATTCTTACGAAAACATTACATCCGTTCCGGAATATCCAAATAATAAAAATAAAAACAAATCCTAAATTTAGAGAATTGCTCCATTTACCTTGAATTATCTATGAGTATCTTTTCCTAGAAAATAATTTACAAATATCGAAACCTTTCCCAATTCGACAATCGAGCATAAAAATCAAGGCTACATAATAAATTATGATTGTTATTTCTGCATCAGTCGAGGCAAGCGTAAAGCCTTGTTTTCATCAATCTAGTAAACGCAACGAACAGCTCTCATAGCTTAGTGAGTGGCCCTTAACAATTGATGGGTTTAATTATTTGCAATACAAAGTAATTATGAAAAAGCGTTTTGAAAGAAACTTTAAGCCGTTGGTTAATATGGTTAATAGTTAAGCCAAGTTAATATGGTTAATAGTTAATGGATACCTGGCGGCTTGAAAACTTTGACAAAAATGTTAACCGGGCCGGCCATTAGTTTGACAATACACCAACTGCAAAAAAAATTGTTAGTATCGAGGTGGAGAATCGTCAAAGAAGAATCGATTGCCTTTATCTAGTCATATTGTACAGGAACTTTGAGTCTACCAAGAACTGTTCCGGTAGAGTGCACAGTGTAGTTTTTGTCAACCTTTATAACCTTTTATACTAGCATCAAAGTACAATATCAAACTCGTATAACTAAAAACTTCCGTATAACTACTTATGTAAGAAAAAATATGACGCTTTCAAGTCAATTCTAAAGAAATGAGGTAACCAGCAGCGCACCCGGCAGTAAATAGATGTTAAGTACATTAACAGCTAAAATATTAGTAGAATACTGTACTGTCGTGGATCACTGGCCTATTGTAGACAAGTCCTCATAATTTAAACAAAAAACATAATCCGGTTAAAACGAGATCAGGTCAGTTTTTGTAAAAGAGCGCGAAAAGTCACGTCGTTCATGCTTTGTTGAACAAATGCGGTGGAAAGTTGATGTAACTTTTGATATAAAAATACCTCTTACTTAATATGCTTTTAAATACAGCAATTTTAGGGTTCTGCACCTTAAAAGGAAAAACGGAACCCTTATAGGATCACTCGCGTGTCTGTCTGTTAGTCCGTCTGTCACAGCAAAGCTCCGAAACTACTGGACCGATTGAGTTGAAATTTTGTAAGTCGGAGTAAACGTCGGTCGGTTTAAAACTCGTACTTGTACGGTTTTTACAGTATTGTTTTGTTAATGGACGCTACAAATAGTGCAGTCGAAGTGGCTAAGTTCTGGGCCAGAATGATTTAATTTGTCATCGACACGCAAAGAAGAAGAATGTTAGCTGACAGGTTAGTTACTTCAAATAGACGTGCATTACACTACAAAGGGGATCGGCCTACTTTTTTTTATTTTATAAATCTAAACTTGTTAGTTTCTGCTATCGAACACTAAAATAATTTTTGTTCTATCTTTAAAATTGACCGAGATATAAAGGTTTGAAATTCAAAATTAGACAGAGAGGCACATACCCACTTGTGACGTCATTTGTTAGTAACGCCATATAATTTCCATACAAAAAATCGTTTTTGAAAGAAACAGACATGTTGAAACTTTAAAAAATCACTGTAAATTGGTTTTTCAACCGATTCTGTTTTTTTCTTCGCGAATCGTCTGCTACTAATCTATATTTTATAAATAATTCATAAAATATGGTAAATTTAGGAACAGTCCGATCCCCTATTCGACCCATTCTTCTCGGCGTTACTAAGCTCAAACCAACAATGGGTATTGTAATTTTACAAACCAAACTTCATTCACAATCAATACGTAAACTCAAAAAAAAAATCTCAGGAAAAGAGGGGTTTTTATAATTATTCACTTCGATAAAAATATATTGATTTTCGCAACAAGATCTTTGTGATCAAAATGTAAATCTATGTCATGTATATTATTCGACACTGGTTTTATGTAGCAGGTTTACTTGTATTTTGACTAAGAGGAAATAATTCGGTGTTCCCCTCACGTAATGTAGCTTGCGTCTCGGTTAACTGCCCGATCAATGCTTGAGATCGATATTTGTGTTTAGGGAAAACCAATCTTGACATCGTTTTTACCAGCTTTGGGATTTAGTGTCTGGTATCCCAGGTTCAATTTGAAATTTTATTTTTATATAATAAAAAGTAAAATTACAAAGTATTGATACTATTTATACCAAGGACGTTTAACGTCCTTGATTTATACAAACATTTTGATTTTGTATTGATATAAGCAACGTCCAATTTCAAGTTATATATTGTGGTTGTCTTTGTCCCTTCGTGCCGAGACGCGCTGAAATCGATTAAAGCACCCGTAATCGCGTACCGAATTACTGTCAGCAGGCAAAACTCATACGTTTTTTTTGCTTTTCTGATCGCTGACGGCGTTGAAAGTCTGATTCGGAATGCGCCCTGTATTTTATTCGATCTTCGGTAGTGTCGAACTAACATGTGTCGCATCGCAATAGATTCTGTCGCATCGCAATAGATTCTGTCGCACTAGCGTACAGTCGCGCTACCGTCCATTGATCCTCCGTGTGTCGCACGTCAGTAATACTAATATATGAGTCGTTATTTAGAGTAACTAGTGTACTGCGTGATTTATAAAGTAAATTAACATAGTTTTTTTTTAACTTGAACTACTAATTTAACCCACTTAGATGACAAACTTAAAATAATCCTTCTTTAGTGCTAGCTATCTAAAAAGACTCCTGTACTACTAAATTCATGCTTCTAGATTTTGGCTGTACGTTAGCTGCAAACTTTTGGGGGAGTTTTTCGTAAATACTATAATAATACAAAAACATGCCTCTTTTTCCACTGTGCCTTGTTTCAACAAAACATTGTCGCAATACGATTGTTGATTCTGAATTTTGTCAATATTGAAACCCTTCCTTACGTTTCCTTATGTTAGTTTTCCTTGTGGGTGTGGCTGTAGCCCTCCTATGACGTCAAATATAGACTAAGGCGTGTCGTGGACTTGCCTTGGGTGACAAATAATGTGGTCTGTGGTCGTCTGTCACGTACGTGTATCGTAAGGAGTAACATGCTGACTAAGTGCAAGTAGACATACAATTTGCTTATGTAATCAATAATGATCTCGGTAATTCTTAGTAACGACACGTATTTTATGAGAAAGTAATTTTTGAGCAGATTATAGTAGTTCTTGGTAAAAAAAAATCGTTAAATTCGAAATTTGAAAAAGCATCACGTACCCAATGCCTCCCGGGCAGGACGCAGTGGCCCTGGCCACTACACCACCAACTTATTCTTCTCTTCTTGATAACTTGATTTATAAATATTCAAAAAAGGTAACATAAAACAAGGGCGGATCCAGGATTTTTTTCTGGGAGCGGCATCAGGGGCGGATGTGGAAAAAAATCAACAATAACTGTTAGAAATAAACTTGAAGTATCATACTTCAAGTTTATGTACGTGCCCCCGTGCCCCCCCGTCATCAACTACCTCAGTGGGGTTTTTCAAACATACGGTAATTTCATACTGCCCTTGTGTATGTACGTGATCTCAAGGAAAATGGTAAAGTCAATATAAGCGAGGACCAACTGCTTTATTCTCCACAAACAGCTTATCCTTGAACCAGAGTATAGTCTATAGGAATCTTTTCTATGGGCTCTGGAATCATTTTGTGCCAGTGTCAAGTAGAAAAAGAAAACTTTTTTGTGCCCTTTCTTGAGAACGAACTGTCAAAATTTTAAAACATAAAAAGTAAACTCATAAAGTATAGACAATACCAGCCAGTGCTTTTTCAACTTATCTGATAGAAAAGTAAAATTGACTTTCAGTGAGAACATTATTTTACAGTGAAACAGTGTTGTACCCAACAAAATGGTGAATCAATTTGTGGAACTAATTTCGATGAAACGACTGCCCTCTGAGCGATTTAAGGTTTGTAAACACATTTATTTAGGTAGATTATTATTTTATTAGTGAAAGTCTTCAGTTTAATACGTTTTTTTTCTCTCTCATCGCTTGCCGCGGTGCGTTTATTTTCTTTCTAAGATTACGACATCATGTCGAACACATTATGAAATATAATGTTTTATCAGACAGATATGCGAGTACAAACATACAAGCAGATAACAAATAGTACTGGGTTTATTCAGATTAATTTAAATACGAACTGTTGTAATGTTAAGTAAACTACTACTTAATTAGAACGCTTTTTACGAGATACTTTTATTTTAACGGATATATTGTATAGTAAATATTATCTGATGTTTTTCAGGATTTGTATCGAATTAAAAAGGGTGTAAAATAACCCATTAGCAAAATATACTAAATTATAATCTAACTGAACTGTGCGATATAGAAATTTAAGTAAATTTTTAGAAATCATCTGAAACATAGTTATGCGTTTTTTTTCTCTAGGTAACTATTTCATAAACAACTATTTATTTTCAAACATGATAATAACAACTCACATTTAAAAATAAAATGAGTGGTGATCGAAATAACCCTCGTTTTCAAAAGCAATTTCCCCGTAGAGATATCGTAGCGACTTGCTACGAAGCTTGCTACGCCGTAGCAAAGCACTCAATACCATTATTATTTTTAGTTTTTAAATTCAATTAAATAATTTTGATGTGGTTTTCATTGCAAACGAGGGTTTTATAAAAACCTCAATCCCCTTATACTGTAGACCCAGGCTGTCCCAATAATTGTTTCGGCACTTCATGGTAGATAAGAAAGCAAGCACTGGAACTTTCTTACAATTTCCTCAAGAATTGTTTACGATTTATGCTAACAAGGGGTCAACAAGGTGGCCGCCGAACTATGTACCACAGATAATAAAGTAGACACAGCAGTCAAAGTCCGATTGACTTGCGTGTCTTATCTACTAGCCAAGATGTTGATTACCCATGTTCGGACTAGGGCTAGTGGAAAAGTGCGGTTAGCTAATTTTTATCTTGAATCTTATCTTGTTTTTTTTTGTAAGCTATGTACTTGATGAAAACTAACTGAAACAATATATTAAAATAAAGAAATATAATACTACTAGCTGACACGGCAGACGTTGTCCTGCCATTTTTCCTACCTCTACCCTACTCTACAGTCTACACCTACCCAACATCTACCCTTCACCTCTCCAACATCTACCTTACACCTACCCTTGACCATTTTGTATTGGAAAACTAAATTGTCGTTTGTTTTTCTGTTACTTATTATTTATGTTTCTCACTGTTTAACTTCCCTGAACTTCCACAAATATTTCCAAATCAAAATTAGCCAAATCGATCCAGTCATTCTCGAGTTTTAGCGAGATAAACGAACATCAGTTGATTTTTATATAAATAGATAAACCTTTCGGGATAAAAATTAAACACCCTTGTTTCTTATAAGGTGGTTAGAATAATTTGGTTCGGGAGTTTTAATAATAGTTGTATAATAATTATTATTGTATAGCATGAGGAGATTGTGAATTTTGGGATAAAACTCAAAGTGTGAAGTGATAACAATTGAAATGGAAACTAATTTCTTTGAGTGATCTACTTCGAGCCCCTTGGTGGGGACGTAAATGAGCTGTTGATGATGATGATGATTTACTTGTTTTTAAGATGGCACTCCATTACTGGAGATCTGCCGTCAGCTTACTGATTTTTTTATTGTCCCTTGTGAATCGGAACAGCTCTTCCACGAATGTAATCCCGGAAAGTTGTAACAATAAAATTATTAGAAAGAAAGAAAGAAAAAACATTTATTCGTATTGCTGTGACATTAAGGAAGAAAAAATATCTTAACTAAAATTAATACTAATGTGTAAAAGTCACAGCAGCGAAAAGGCGCGACTCAGCATTATTATGTAATGTTCTGCTTAGTTTAGTATGTTATTACATAAACCACAGGATGTAGTGATAAATACTGAACTCTGACCACTGCAAACTCTTTGCAAGTACACATCAATGTATCTCACAGCGACATCTTTATTCGTTACTTTTCCCCTAACTGCGGGGAGTGAGTGGCCGTTTTGTACGCTAAAACCCAATTTTTATAACCTGTGCACCTGTCAACGTCATAATATTTGCATGTTGGTATTTTTGGTAATCGTTTTGATAGGCGTCGGCAGAGGAGATTAACCCTGCGTTCCGAAACGCGCTGAAATCGATTAAAGTACCCGTAATCGCGTTCCGAATCACTGTCAGCCATACATTTTTTTGCTTTTCTGATCGCTGACAGCGCTGAAAGTCTGATTCGGAATGCGCCCTAAGTAAGCGGGCGGGTAAATTTAATGACGATTATGACAGCCCGAAGTGCAACAATAATTGAGTTATAATACTATAATAATATTTTATTCTGTGATCCAGCGAAAAATATCTAATTCAACCACTGGTTATGCAAGTCACCCTATGCATGTATTCTGTCTTTATTGTCGATTCATTGGTGGCATATTAGACCCAATTAACGATGTCGAGCGCAATAGTTAGTTCTTTGTTAGGGCTGGCATTATAAACCTTTATGTTTTCATCTGTCTTTCTTTCCTTTAGACAGGGTTAGTATGGTGCTGTGATGACTAGATCAAAAATGTTATCTACTATTAATTTACCTTTTTATAAAGATTAGCGAACACTTGCCTCACGACGAAGAATTTTTGATACAAATACTTGAATAGATTAGATACATTGATAAGTTATAGAAATGTTTGGGCATATCGACAGATCCTATCGACCCCCTTGCTAAAGTAATTTAATTTGTGTAATATTTTTCAAGTACTCAATAATACCTGTTTCAATCATCACCATCATCAATAATATATTATTTTTATCAATTTTTTATTTGGCAATAAATTTTTCCCTTTTTCCTTTAGATAGGGCTCTTTCAAAGGTACGCTAGGTACCTGTTAGTATTTTCTTTCTTATACAATTCTTAAAGATTTATAAATTTAATAAAATCAGAATAAGAGAGACCACTAAGTCGAATTTTACTTAATCGCAATAGAGGTAATATTTGCTTGACTTGCAATTTACTGACTAACAGCACACACAATCACACAATGCATACAATTAACACCCACAAAACTGAAAACATCCTTGCTTTGAAGCTATAATCATGAAGTCAATGTCACTACTATGGTTTTTTTACTTCAAGTACTCATGACTTAAAATGTAAAGAATTTTAATTATGTACCATGTGCAGTCTCAAAAATAAATTAGTTATTAAGAAGAGACGTTTCCTAGGTCGAAGCGAGGCAAAAGACATTTACGCAAACAGCCTTATTATTTCTACTGTAAATATAGGTAGATATCGGTGTGCTTTACGTATCTTTCGAACTTTATTGCATAGAGTAAACAAATAAAATAACGTATTAAATTAACTGATTAAGAGGCTCGCGTCATTGGTCATATGCAAGGTACATTATTTATTTCCTGCATTGTCGAATATGTCCTTAGTGCTGACCGAGTCGATTTGTGTCCCCACACTAGTACAGCGTTCAGTTCTCAACGGTGGCTCGGGAAAATAGGTCGTCGACAGGGCGACCATTGCCTGACGCGGGAAAAACTAAATCGAAAGTTCAACGCGCGGATAGTTCGAAATTCAAAATATAGAAAAATAAAATTTTCGAAAGTATTCGAGTTGATAGTTCGATTTTCAAAATAGAAAGAAGAATTTTCAGCCATTTTCTTTTAAGAAGTTTGGTTCCGCGCTAATTTTATTTACGCGGTTTTTTGTCGTAAAAAGAAAATTGTATATTGTGTTACGTTTGTCGAGAAATTATCCATAACAAACTGTTGAGGAAATACTTATCGAGTTTTTTTAGGTAAGTTGTAATAACCGTTTATTATACAATCGCTAAATACCGGCATGCTACGAATAAAAAGGAGGCACTTACTTATTATGATCGCTTTAAAAATTTAGGTATAGGTAGGTGGTGAATTTTATTTATTAATAAGGAACTAATTAAAAACCTGAACGTGAAGTATCTACACATTTTAAACCGTTTAACTTCCTTAAAAATATTCTAGATAATTTATATAGCATACTATAAAGTATATTTCAATAGTATTACACCTAGTATCTTACTCATACACTTGATCAAATATTTAAGTTAGGTACATTAAATGTCGAAAACATTCTTTTCTTTGCTGTTATTTATTTTATGTATAATGGCAAGAGTTAATAATTAGGTACAATAGAATAGTGGGCGTTTGTCTTATGGACACTATTCTAATAATGATACCTACGTAAATGTACAATAAATGATATATAATACTTATCACAAGGATTCCGAACATAACAAAATACCTAACAGAATAAATTAACCTTATCAGAAAATGGTAAATGTTACTCTAATATGAAAACCAGCTGTCCGCGGCGCGGTTACGCCCCCTTCTTTTATTAATTCCACGGTTAAAATATTATTTTCCACAATGAAATGTAGCTTACGTTCATTAGGTTATGTTTGTGCTAGATTTCATCAAAATTAACAAATTAGCCCTAAAAATCGATCAGAAAAACGGGGGTTGTGGTGTCCTAATCATTTGCCTAAATTAAAAATTTCAATAAAAAGACTGAAGAAATAGTTCTTTACGCTCAAAGAATCTAAGCAGATATCAACTGAAACATGTTTAACAAACACCACGTTATGTTTAATGAAACTGACTGAATCACTGCATAACACAGTGATTATTTACATCTCCGGTCTGCGACAGCTGATCTTAACTGAAACGTTCTTAACGTCGTTGCTATAAAGTTCTTTTTGTATATCAATTAGGTGTTATCGACTGTTTTACACCTTTGATAACAAAATAATAGCTAAAAACTAATCTCAGGTTTAGTATTTTGTAGTTTAGTTTCCTCCATAAAATGTAACAATAAATACTTCTTTTGTTGATGTTGTTCGAAATTTAAAATGTAATTTAATTTAAAAAAATCTTCTAAACGAAAAAAATATAATGATAGACAATTTTACGTTACTGTATATTATTGAATGTTAGATACCTTATCTACTTAAATAGTTTTTTTGACCTAAAATTATGAAATTCAGGCCGTCCACCTTGGCTACGTTTGCATTAGTGTATAAGATTTTTTCCATCAAAGTTATCCTATGTAATTCTGTGCCTATGTTTAAAAGCCGATAAGTTTTTACGTAATATCACAGTAGAACAAACGTCCAAATATCCAAACATACAAACTTTCACATCTTTAATACTTGTATTAATAGGAGTAGGTTCTCCCAGGTGGGCGACCAAGCTTTGCTCGTGGAAGCGAGCAAATAAAAAATATATGCATAAAAAAATAAAAATAAAAAATGACTCCAGGATTTGAACTCGAAACTCTAATCTTCTTAGTCATGCGGTTTCCCGACTGAGCTAATGTTGCTTTATCGATGATAGCGAAAGTACTTGTCTACCCTAATGATATCGCGTAGCAATATATTTATGGCTGAAAACATGGGGAAAACCCGTTTCACTAAGAATGAAACCTAGTTTGATCGATTTATCGCCCCCGAAACCCCCAATATACTAAATTTCAGTGAAATCGTTGCAGCCGTTTCCAAGATTCTTATTATATACCTAATTTTAGGTTAGATGTGCCGGTGAATAGTGAATACTCACCGGCATATATATATACATATATATGTCATGGCCATATCGTACAATTGACCACATCATGAAATTTTCGATCATTTCATGAAATGGTCGCATTTCATGATGTGGCCAACTAAATTTGACCAGATCATTAAATCGTGTGAATTTCACGATTTTGTCGTCCACGATTGGCCATATCGTGAAAATAGGGCGTCCATGATATATTTAAAAAGAATCTAAATTATGTTTGGTACTTATTGTTCTCTAAGTCCGACAGACATTTTCAGAGTACTTTTTCATCATAACTCTTTTTTTCTTCCTCATTTTAATAACGAATAATTCACTTTTTCATTGCGAGAAATAACGCGGCCGCCATGTTGGTACATAAACAAAAAGTGCTTCCAGCGCCTCTATCGGCAATAAATGTAATAATTTTACGATATGATCAAATAATCTTGACCATTTCATGAAGTAGGTAGCTGTGTTTTAGTTGAACATATCGTCAAACGATTTCTTATCATTGATCTGGTCAAGGCACATCATGATGTGGCCAATGGACAGTGAAAATTTCATGAAATGTGACCATTTCATGAAATGTGACCATTTCATGAAATGATCGAAAATTTCATGATGTGATCAGTTCTACGATATGGCCACGACATATACACAAGAATTGCTCGTTTTCAGTTTCAGATAAACATCTTTCAGCCAGTATTACGAGTACCTATAGTAGTTACATGTTACCCAGTGCTGGCTGGGTCAGTAGGTTTTTTAATGAGTCTCGTCGTTTACATTATGACTTTCCTTAAATGGTTCTGTAATAGTACTTTTAATGTGAAAATGGCACTATTTCTCATTTAAATTTGTTTATGTGCGATTAAGCTTTTAATTAAAGAAATTTGTCAGTTACATCGACCACGCTGGCCCAGTGCGGGCTGATACGCAACCTTTGAATTTCTTCGCAGGAGTGTGCAGGTTTCATCACGATGTTTTCCTTCACCGTAAGAGCGTCGAATTAACGTACATGTGAATTCGAAATTCGAAAACACTAGACCACCGACGATCTCCCAGCGCTAAAAAGCTTATATACCCTATCTTAAAAATTATAAAAATGAGAACGAAGAAAGAATGAACTCTAAATAATAGTGTAGGTAAAGTATAGTAAGGTAACCTAAAAGGCGCGATATCGCGTGTGGTCATATACTGACCACTCCTACCTAGCCTCCGTCAAGTGGATGGGGGCACACCCCACTGTAAACATAAAATTTCAATGTAGGTGAGTACGCTAGTGCACTATCGTTTTATATATAACGATAGTGCACATTCAGCCCATGATTGTGAATCATGTTTCAGCGAAATTTCTTTCCAGAAAATTGATTTTAGGGATCGGGTTTTTCCTATTTGATCCGACATTTTCAAGAGATCTCCTAAAACAAACAATCTTCACAAACTGATGCAGTGCAAGTGCATTAAGTTAATCATATTCAAATAATCGATATACGAAAAAGGTATTAGAACAGAATAGAATCGAATAGAATATACTAACAATTGAATGTGTTAATCCAGGGCACAAACTATCTCTATTCCAAATTTCATCCCAATCCGTTCAGTAGTTTTTGCGTGAAAGAGTAACAAACATCCATTCATTCATACAAGCTTTAGCGTTTATAATATTAGTAAGGTTTTCATTAAGTAAATTAAACCCCACTAAACTATGTTCGGTTAGTAAATTAAACCCAACATAAACCTGCATATCCTTATTCATTGTACTATTGCATTGCAATTTTCCATTTTGCATTGCACTTTTACACGTAGTACTATTATATTATATATTCTGTGCTTTTACTAAATCATAGGATAAGTAATGTAGTGGTCGTTAGGTGCTAAGCTTTAGCGTAAAAAAATACCTTTAAAATCAGAAAATAGCAGATAAGTACTACCTATGTCTGCTTTTTCCGTAAATTGATATATTCAATCAATCAATCAGCCTATTGCAGTCCACTGCTGGACGTAGGCCTCCCCTCGGGCACGCCAAAGCGCAACAATCACCCGCTTTCCTCATCCAGCCACCACCAGTGACCTTCCTCAGGTCATCAGTCCAGCCCAGCAGTCAGTGCCAATTTTACACAGGCAAAAAATAAAAAAAGTAATACTTTTTGAGAGACAAGTTCACAATTAGTCAAAATTAACGGAACATAATGCTGTGTCCACAACACGTGCAAGAACACGCCGCGGGCCACGTCTTATGACACAAATGCAAATTATACATAAGAAAAACGCGTACAAGTAATAATGATAATGATACATAAAAGTTGAGAAAATTATAGCGAATTGCGGCGCCGCGCGCCGGCGGCGGGATAATGTTGATGTCGCTATGTAAATTAAGTAAAACGTGATCTCATAGCAAGATTTTTTTATTGTTTTTGTTTAAAATATAGAACAGGTGGTGTACTTTTATCAAGGAAAAAGAGTATTTTTAGCCCCTAAAAGAAAAAAAAAAAACTAAAAAGAAAAATTGAGACGTTGGTTTCGTTACGTTACCTATTAATTCTTATCGTAGGTCAACTAGATTAAAAAAAAAAACTAGATTAGTAAAAATATATGCTAAATGTTATGTAAAGTAACTTATTATATAATGACGATATTTAACAGGCCGCCGCCAGACCAGTTGTAACAAACCATCTGTACCATCATGGTGGACAGTACCATTGATGGTACAAATGGGACCATAAGTGTCTCATGTGTCTTGTTTGTTTTCCTGTACGAACAAAATCCTTATTAATAATTTTACTTGATAACAGCTTACCTTGGTATGTAAAACTAAGTTTTAAAGCTACTAAATTAAAATCAGTTTTATACAAGTACCATCATGACTTCACTTAACCTAGTGGTTCCAATTTATATGATATTTGCAACTTAATAGTTCGCAAATTCAAAGTTGTCAATAAACTACTTATTTACTTATTTAATCAAGGTTGGTAAGCCCATAAAAAGAACACGTGTGCATGACTTCCATCCTAACACTCCTTAAGACCACAGGTTAAAATATTTACATACATTTTATTGCGAGTAAACAAGTTTGACTACTGTTATCTCCTTAAAAGATCAATTACTCTGTTCGGACTTCGGATGCGGACACAATTTAAATCAATTTTGTTCCGTGCGGAAACCCGAGTGGTACGGTCCACAACATGTAAAGATTACCTGTTCTTTCTTCCCTTACGATAAGGTTATTTTCAGCACAAAAATTGACCGACTTGGCTGTAAAACTAGGTTGGGCAGATCTAGAACCAAGATTTACGATTTTGCGAGCAGGTTTTTTATTACTGTCAAGGAAATTTGATATTTATTACGTGTTTTGCCGATTCGAAAATAGTTTTGGATTGTAGAGCAAACGTTTCTGAACATCCTTTATAAAATGAACTAGTACAAATGGAGAATAGGAGGCGTCGTCAGCCGTCAAGCCATCCAACCCATCCTCAACCAATTCGATCAAAATATAAAATACTACAGATCATGTATCTTATTATAAACTTTATGTTCAAAAGAAAAACAGAAACAATATTCAGATCAATGACCGAACAAAATTCCTTTAATAAATATTTTTTGTTATTTGTTGTTTTAAGGGAATAAAACTCAAGATTGAGGAAAACATGGAGAATGGAGATTCATTCCTTACAAGGATTGCCAAAATCCGCCAAAATTTTTAACTTCTTTTTACTTGAAAGAAGGAGGAAATTGAACTTGATTGAACCAAACCAATAATAAAATATGGATGACATCACGGATTTTCTTTTGATGCTATCTAAGCATCAAGCCAAGCATCAAAAAAGAAAGAAAAATACGAAAAAGGAGAAGACGAAGATTAGGGAAAGTTCTGTAATAATTCTGAATTCAGATTCCGGGTTTCACCTATTTGAAGTGTGCGACTCATACCATGTTGTTATCAAAGGTTTATGACTGGCAAAAAAGTGTGGGTAAAGAAGCCATCATCATTGGCCTTAACGTCTGTTTCAGACGGTTCATGGTGCAATATTAGAGAGACAGCTCTTTTCATGGCTAAATTGACTTCGCCGATACGAGAGCGACACAATCTGCCGCAGGCCTGACAAGAGAAGTTTGTGGCAGATGGTGCTAGCTTTCCTTGCCTCTTGTCAGCAAGCGCAACGAACCAAGCACTGCCACTTCAGCTTGCTACACTTCTGGACGATATCTTCTAACTTGGTCCTCTGCCAGAAGATCTCGTTTCGGATTTTATCCCGTAGCGAAATACCAAGCACAGATCTTTCCATAGCTCGCTGAGTGACATGTAGCCGGTGGGCCAGCTTCACCGTCATGTTCCACGTCTCGGCTCCAAATGTTAAAACGGGCAGGACACCCTGCTCTTCAGGCATTGCGGTAATGGCGACGAGAAGATATGACGCAGTTTCCCAATTGCTGCCCAGCCCAACTGCACTTTTCTTGCGATTTCACGCTCAAAATTATCTCTACCCAACTGCAATGTCTGCCCGAGGTAGACATATTCTTGGACATGTAGGAGATTATATTGATGGCGTTTATCTTAAAGATTTATCTCAAGAGAAGTGTTGAAACACGAAAACACTTGAGAGAAAAATAGTGTCAAGATCACATGTGATTAAGTGTAGAAAACTTTTTCTCCTGAACTGGTTGTGTCCTTCGCAAATATATTTTTTTATATTATTGTTACAGTGTGTTGTGTGTATAGGTATAAAAATATTTTGAAAATGTTCGGTTCAGGGTTTGGAGGTAATTTCTTTGTTGCAATAGCGGTGCCCGTAATAGGTCCTACGATCGCGATTTCAAACATAGTTGGTGATAGTTTGAGCCGATCGTCCAAGCCCACAATGTGGCCTACCTATCCAGTACAGGTAATATTTTGTATACCGTACTCATTACTGTACTAGGGTGATCTTTAGTCTTCTGTCGTGCGTCAATCATCAAAACCGACCCGAGTATCGATACTTCTCAAAATCAATGCTTTTTATAGATAAATTATAGATAATGCAATGCTTTTTGTTATTTTTTACGCACCTAATCTCTATTTCTATCAAAGCGGGCGGGCATGATGTGTTATTTTAACCTTTTTGATTTGTCAAGTTATACATTCGTTTCAATTGATATAAGTATCTATCTTCTTTATTGAATAAGTATTCAGAATTTCAACTAGAAAACATTATTATGTCACCTTATGTCGTGGGAGTTCCTGTAGATTTCCATAAAGCATAATAAACGCAATTCGCAATTTGTTGTGTAGTGTAGTGTCGTAATATCGAATTAAATGGTTTTCTTTCTTTCAATTTTTATAAAGTTTGCCGTGTGGTGACGGCAGAGTAGAATACATTTGTCACTAACCCCTACTTTTCCCGTGGGTGTCGTAAGAGGCGACTTAGGGACTACACATTGAACAGGGAACGGGCAGCAGCGCTCTCTGATACAGTAACCTTATAATCTGCGATCTCCAACCCGCCTGCCAAGCGTGGAGATTATGGCAAAACCCTCCACTTAAGTGGAGGAGGCTCATAGTCCAGCAGTGGACTGTAACGGGCCGTTGAAGAAGAAGTTGAAGTTATAAAGAATGTTTCCAGATTTGAGACTACAGTGCGTGACTTGATTAAAGCGTGTGTTTTCCAAACATCCCCTCTGTTATGGTTTGCCAACAGTAAATTCTTCTATTGTTATGTTCGACGTGCTATTGCTTTAAATCACAAGATCAAAATTGTATTATCAAGACTTCGGCTCTTGTTGGTATTAGTGCTTATGTAAACTCGTAATACGAAAGTTGTTCAGCGGTTTTTTTTAAACATGTTACATATTTTGTAACAAGTTGTAAATGTGCCGTGTAGTGACGACGACGACGGCAGAGTAGAATACATTTGTCACCAACCTCTACTCTTCCCGTGGATCTCGTAAGAGGCGACTTAGGGACTACACATTGAACAGAGAACGGGCAGCAGCGCTCTCTGATACAGTAACCTTTTTATCTGCGATCTCCAACCCGCCTGCCAAGCGTGGAGATTATGACAAAGAGGCTCATATAGTCCAGCAGTGGACTTAAACGGGCCGTTGATTTGTTTTTTTTTTTGTTTTTTTTTTTTTTTTTTTTTTAATGAACAGTTTGGCCTGAATTTTGGGAAATTCGAATTAGGATAAATAAAATTTTGTTGGTGCATTAAGGGTAGGTTCCAAGTTCGAGCTCTTCCCTCGGTGAAAATGAGCTGCTGATGAAGATCGTAAACCCTGTAAATATATTTCCGTAAAATATGTATATTATAGAGTAGATTACGTGGATTATAACCGTTTATCTTTATATGCCGATCAACTTTTACGACACCGACATACCATCGGATAGCTATCATTCATACTAATAGATAAGATAAAGTATATTATTGTAAACTATTGGTTGGATTTCATTATGGGGGTTCAATTTCAATAATATAAATTTATAGTAAGAAATTCCCCGATAAAGATATTGGGTAATAAAGCCGAGTTGATTTGAGTTGATAAAAATAAAAATCAAATAAAAATAAAATAAAGAATGAAGAATAAAGATTCTATCTTCTATAAAAATAAAATTACCGAAGTATTAAGTGGTTTAGTTCCTTTCGCAAAACACCATCCCGAGTTTTTATGGTGTTTTACCTAATTAGGTTTTATTGGAATTTCCTCAATAATGCCATTAAGTTACATTAAAAGTATGAAAGACTACTATGTACTCATTTCTAAAGAATGTTGTAAGTTTAAATTTGTTCTTATAAATAATGTCATGTTTACAGCGCTCTAACAGGGCGTCATTGTACAATACAGTAATTGTTAGGTATAATGACAAATGCAAATAAATATATTGAGTTTGAGTTTATTACATATTTCTGATTGTCATTATAGCCGACATCTATGCCCTCTACTGGGTATCAAGAAGCCTGTCTAATCTAAACATATATAACAATAAATAAATAAAAAACTAACTTAACTATTTTTGTTTTTGGTTACAAGAGAATTAATTTTGTTACTTACATGTACTTAATACTGTACCACAGAATAAATATACTGTACTAAATAATAGTTCGTCTTCTTCTTCATCGTGACGTGTGGATTGTAATTGTAACTGACCAGTTCGTAATAAATAATACCACTTAAAGTTAGTATCTCCTTCGGTGTCTTATTTGGTAAACAAACATGGCGATAAGGTGACCATAGACACAAAATAGTGCTTCCAAATAATAGATTTCATTTATTTCATTGAATGTTATTGAATTGGTGATTACAAGCATTTCGGAATATCCTACGTCGTATATCTCTTACTCTAATTTGTCATCATTGACGTATTTATTGTAGTGATGGGTTAACTCGCTTTGTCTAGAGTAGGTCGAGTTGAAATGGTAGCCAACTCGAGTCGCAACTCGAGTTGACTCGACTCGAGGCGGGCGGCGGCGGCGGCGCGGCGCGTGAGTGCGACTTGGGGCGCATTCCAAATCAGACTTTCAGCACTGTCAGCGATCAGAAAAGCTAAAAAGTATGAGTTATGACAGCTGACAGTAATTTGGAACGCGATTACGGGTGCTTAAATCGATTTCAGCGCACTCAAAGCGCGTACCGAATTACTGTCAGCAGGCGAAACCCATACAATTTGATCGCTGACGGCGCTGACAGTTTGATTCGAAAGTCACTTAAGCGTGTATCGGAACGCGCCCGTGATTCATTAATTATAACATTTAACATACATTTTTTAATTGCAATGGATAGAGACGTCACGTCTGACCACTTATTTGTCGAATCTATTTTTCTCTGTCTACTTATATTTTTAAAGATTCAACCAGTCTATTCCGATTAAATAATTGAATTGTGTATGAGTGCGTGATATACCTCATCTCTAAAATGCAAAGATAATGTAGAGATACCCGATCGAAATATGGTTTGAGGTTAGAACGATTTATTGATAATTTTGCGAAAAACTTAAGTTTTCGATGATTAATTCTAACAGAATTTGTGAGTGAATGCTTGATAAGTGTTTGTTTCAGGTGTATTAATATTTTGGGCTAGTTCTATAGTTTGATCAGCCCGTAAACTTGAGATTTTGTCGAGGTAAGTGGTTTGTTTACCAAATAAGACACCGAAGGAGATACTAACCTTAGTAAAATTGTTTCAATTTTACGGCTCATTTTAGAGACGTCCCTGTACATTTCAGCTCCATGATTGACACACAATGGCTCTAATTGAACTGATTCAGGTCATAATCAAGAACACCTAACAAATTATGTAAGCCTGTTATTTACTCTTATATACTAAAAGCACTATGACCATTTTCCGTGGTCGGGTTTTGCAAACGACGGAATCAAGGTCCCTGTTACAAACTTACAATGTCAAGTACGTTTATTGGCTGCGCAGTTTGAATAAAGTATAAAAATGTAAAGCAAGGACTGAATTATGTCACTTTGACATACATCACTGGCCGGCAATACTTTGTTTTGGATTTACAATTTCGCGCGCAGCAATGAACGCAATTTGATACTACGTGCGTAGATGTTCAGGAGAACAATGATGCGATCTGCTTGCATTTCATTTGCATAAGTACCTACATGTAAATTATGCATCGTATGTAATGTAATACGGAAACAGAATGCCAAGTAAGGAAATAATGATGTTCTAGGAAGTGTCTCATGTGCTGTCAAACGAGAATTGATGGTTTGATGACTAATTCGGAAAACCAAAGACAAACATGTGAATAATCGCTGCATCATCATCATCATCATCATAAAATCGTGTAGGTTGTAAACATGGACCAACAACTTAACATACCTTGCGAAGCACGGAATCATTTACTTTCTGGACGATCAGGTGCAATGTCCTAACAAAACTGGGGACAGTCTCACTAAGAAATTATTTAACCAGTATTTGTAACGGGACTCGAACCCGGAACTCTGTACCGAAATCGAATCGAAATAAATAAACGCATAAAATATTCCTCACGATGTTTTCCTCCATCGCAAGAGCGTCGAATAAACGAACAAATGAATTCGAAATTTGAAAACACTGCACGAAATGTCTATTAAAACTCAAGCGAGAAGCATCTTATCATTTCGATCTGTGTGCTTGCGTCATAAATGAATCAGATTTGAAAACGGCGCGTGCACATACGCATGCAAACCACAGGCAGACATTACACGGTCAATCCAGATCGCGATCCAGATTGAACGTGTAATGTGTTGAACATCCACACATTACGCATTCAATCTTGATCGAGAGTGTAATCTGGATTGACCGTGTAATGTCTGCCATAGGCTTACATCTGAATCAATAAATATGTGGGAACATTTCACGCTGGATGCGGGCAGCGAAGGACAGGTCGTTGTGAAGATCCTTGGGGGAGGCCTTCGTCTAGCAGATGATGATGATGATGATGAATGCTTAAGTTTACCCAGCGTCGGCGGTGGTGTAGTGGCTACGGCTGAGAAACGCTCCTGTTCGACCTACGTACCGTTGTCGAATTTTGAACTCATCGTTTTACTACGAAGAGATATAAAGGTTATTATGTGTAAAGTCGAATAATCCGCATTGGACTAGCGTGGTCTACTAACGCCACAAAGGCTTGGTCGCCCTGATCCTATCCCCCCTGGTGGTAGGGAATTTAAAAACGTTGAATTTCTTTGTAGGCGTGTCCGCGTGTGCAACATTCCTTCATCGTAAGAGCTTCTAACAATGCTATACCCACAAAAACTTCTTTACGTAGATGTCCAATTTAGTTTTTCAAAGACATATCTAACAAAGGCAGTAATATTTTATTTTAATAAAAGTTATTTAAATTCTTCAGCCAGATAGACTGATTTAAGCATATTCTACGCAGATACAACCACTATGTGCCGTGTGGTGACGGCTGAGTAGAATACATTTGTCACTAACCCCTACTCTTCCCGTGGGTGTCGTAAGAGGCGACTTAGGGACTACACATTGAACAGGGAACGGGCAGCAGCACTCTCTGATACAGTAACCTTTTAATCTGCGATCTCCAACCCGCCTGCCAAGCGTGGATATTATGGCAAAACCCTCCACTTAAGTGGAGGAGGCTCATAGTCCAGCAGTGGACTCTAACGGGCCGTTGATGTTGATGACAACCACTATATGAAAATTTTCCATAAATTTTCTATTATTCACTGTATAGGTACAATGTGTTTACTACATCTTAGTAATTTACTTGCCACTGTATTGTAATGAAATTGCCCATTTATAAAACAATAACTTAGAATTTACGCTAATATGCTAAGTTGGTAAGTATATGCTACTATTTGCTATTTCAAATGCAGATGTACCTGCTTAGGTATGTTAATTATACTCTATTCTAATCTAACAAATAAAATAGCTCAAAGATATCTCAAGCGATTATGTTATAAAGTTATAAAAGAAGCCTGTCTTTTATAAATACAAAACAATGTACTAACTTGTAATTCGTTCTGCTCGCTCATGTAAGTGTAAAGTAATTTTCAGGCGTTTTAAATAATATTATAATGCTGATGGACGCAAATGGTGTGAATGTGAGACGTCAACGGACAAGTATAAATAAATCATCAGTATTGTTAGGTTAACATGTTTTGGAATTTTTTTACAGTATAGATCTTTTGCATTTTCCAGTAAAAATTAAATGTTAAAGAAAATCAGTTCAAAGTTACATTTTCTATACTAAAAAGAATAGAATAATGAGATTTTGACAAAAATCGTAATTTTGTTTAACTATTACCAAAGAAACTATTACCCATGCCGTGTGGTGACGGCAAAGTAGAATACATTTGTCACCAACCCCTACTCTTCCCGTGGGTGTCGCAAGAGGCGACTTAGGGATACACATTGAACAGGGATCGGGCAGCAGCGCTCTCTGATACAGTAACCTTTTAATCTGCGATCTGCAACCCGCCTGCCAAGCGTGGAGATTATGGCAAAACCCTCCACTTAAGTGGAGGAGGCTCATAGTCCAGCAGTGGACTGTAACGGGCCGTTGATGTTGATTACCTATGTACGTAGTGAAGATAGCGATTGAACGTTTGACGTCGCAACTAGGTATTCAACGTTGACTGCTAGGTCGTTTTTGAGTATGATTATCACCAGATAAGTGCACAATAAAGCTGATATCTGAATGATATTTGTTTTCACAGAACTCTTGCTTTCCTCATAATTGTTAGATATTTCCAGACACAGTCATACATTGCAATCTCAAGTTGACATACACAAGTGAAGTTTTTAAAAATAAAACGGAATAACTTGCTAAAATTATGACCAAAAATGTGCCAGTTCTCTCAAATGCTTTCGTAAAATGCCATGCAATCTGCTTCTTTTTCATCGTATCTTGGATACTGTTAATTTACAAAAAAGTTAAAGTAATCTACGTCGACATATTTCAAAATGACACGGATCGTGTAAGCATTGATTGTTCTATTGATTGATTTGTTTACAACCACCATAAAATTGTAAGATAATTTTATTTATTGTTTAAAACGTTTCAATGAATGACATGATGAAGATTGACACAAACGAAGGACAAAATACTCGTACTGTGATAACAACTATGGTATAAACAAAAACTATTGAACTTATAGATACTGATATTATACTTTTCCTTTTGTTACATGAAGTAGGATAGCATAAAGATATTTAGGAATATTACCAACAATCTAATCATTATAATGCTATACTTTGTACCACACCGTCTTGTACGAAGTTAAATCGATGATAATCATATTAACTAAGTCTCGTAAGACACGTAACACACTTTAAAAATCATTAAAGTGTGTTATTAAGTTTTTAAGTAGAAACAGACTTGAACACTGATTTAGGGCACTTTAGTCAGATTCCGCTTTCGACAGATAAACATTTTGGATATTTATAAGCACTCGACTAAAGTCTTACATTATTTTCTCTTTGTTTTTAGAGAGCAGAAGGAAAAAACAGCGCAATGGGTGACGTGGGCATTTCACAATCGGTGCTGGTGGAGCCAAGAGGAGACTCCGGGCGCAAGCTGCCGCAGTACATTGCTGCATTATCAGGTAATTCGATAAGACATATACAAGAACAGCGCATTGATTCACAAATCACAAACTATCTTATAATTTTAGACCTATCCGCCGATGGCTTAAAACAAAATAATTTTTTTAGTAATATGTAGCAGACCACCAGCCCAATGATAATCCGACAAGCTGGATGCAAATGCAAATGGCACAGGATCGTAAGAGTGGCGCAATAGAGAAGATGCCTCGGTATACCCAGTAGTAGTTAGTGTGGACTGAGAATGATAATCAGGAGTACATCCACAGTATTTTCAGTTGACGTATGTATTTTCTTCAATCTAATAACATGTTTTTTTTCTTTTATTTCAGCAACCCTCGGAGCGCTAGCCGCTGGTTCTATGCTCGGTTGGTCATCACCGGTCATGTACAAAGTCAGCCAGGCCAACAGCACGGAATATGACTTCGAGATAAGCAGCTCACAACGAGACTGGGTTTCTTCCCTCATCAATTTGGGAGCTGCTGCAGTTTGCTTCCCCATTGGACTCGTTATGGACGCTATAGGAAGAAAGAAGACCATGCTCTTACTTGTATTGCCATTTACTTTAGGTTGGCTTCTTATAACCTTTGCCTCTAACGTTGCAATGCTTATGGCAGGACGATTTATAACTGGTATTGCTGGAGGGGCATTCTGTGTCACTGCTCCAACTTACAACAGTGAGATCGCCCAAGATTCCATCAGAGGAACCGTCGGCACATTCTTCCAGTTGATGATCACAGTAGGAATTCTATTCTCTTACGTCATTGGAAGTTACACCTCCGTGTTTATATTCAACATTCTCTGTACTTGTATACCCATTGTTTTCGCACTTATATTCTTTTTCATGCCTGAGAGTCCTAGCTTTCTTGTCGTCAAAGGACGTAACGACGAAGCTAGGGAATCTCTTATCAAATTGAGAGGCAGTGCTTACGATGTTGATGGTGAATTGGACAACCTGAAATTCAAAGCTGAACAAAATAGAGATAACCCAGTTTCTTTCCTCCAAACGATTACCAAGAAAACTGCGTTGAAAGCAATTTTGATCTGTTACGCCCTGATGTTGTTCCAACAGCTTTCCGGAATTAACGCTGTTTTGTTCAATACTTCAACTATCTTTGGAAGTTCAGGAGCGTCAATTTCTGCCGAAATAGCTACGATAATCATCGGTGTAATTCAAGTTGTTGCCACATTCACGTCTTCAATGGTAGTTGACCGATTGGGCAGGCGTATCTTATTGCTTTTCTCAGCACTAGTAATGTGCTTGTGCACTACTGCTTTAGGTGTCTTCTTCTTTTTACTTGAAACGCACGGTCCGGAAGCAGACATTCTCCAAGCTATCTCTTGGCTGCCTCTTTTATCTCTTTCGTTGTTTATTATTGCGTTTTCGTTCGGTTTCGGACCAATTCCTTGGATGATGGCCGGAGAACTTTGCTTGATTGACATAAAGGCGTTCGTATCATCCACTGCCGGTACCCTTAATTGGTTACTAGCTTTCACTGTCACCAGCACCTTCAATTCGCTGAACACTTCTATCGGTTCAGGACAAGTGTTCTGGATATTTGCAGCAATTATGGTTCTAGGATTTGTCTTTATATTCTTCATCGTACCAGAGACTAAAGGCAAGAGTGTAGATGAAATCCAAATCATGCTAGGAGGCAAGCCGCAACCACAAAAAAGTAGTGACCCCGAAAAGAAATAAATTGAGACTGAAAACCTAATTGAATTTTACAAACAGCTAAAACCATTGTTTCTTTAGTTGGCCAAAGAACTGGTTAATAAAAGTGCATATGTTTGCTTTTGATTTGATCGGTGTAATCAGTTTTGTATTTGAGCAATCGAAATTGATTGTTCTCGTTTTATATAAAGAATATCTGTGTTGTTCTTTTACAAACTATACATAAGCACTAGCAATATAATTAACCAAAGAGTCTAATTCCAAGTAAACTTGTTGTAAGTAACAAATTAAACTATGCCACTTGCGTGGATTCTAGTTTTTAACTTATTTATTTCTTAGACTATTATATACAATTGTTGTAGAATTTAGACGTAGTCGTCGATGTGTTTGTGGCAGCTTTTTTAGCCTCTGACAACTTTATTCTTAAATAAATTATTAAACATTAATGGATTCAAATACACTCGCGCTGTTGGTCAAACATAATCATGATTCTTTTTTATACATAAGTGTGTTAAATCGAACCGTGAACTATTGTAAGCTATTATTATATTATAAGGATTTTTCTTGTATTAAGGTATCTAAGGTAAATCATACACTTTATAATAAAATGTCCTAGAATCTGAGAAACCGAAATGTACGGACTGTGGCCGACGTGTCGGACGTGATAAGCTTTAGTCGGAATAATATCGAAAAAGTACCTAGATTAAAATGAGTGTCATTGAGAAACTAACTCGTATTATGTGATAGGTACCTACTTCCATTGTTATATATAAATACATAATATGAGTTAAGTAGATACTCGCATTTTTTTATTGCAGTAAGGTAAGGTAGGTTAGATGTTTCGTAACAGTCGTAATCTGTTAGAAAAATAATCCACAGTAAGATATAATAAATTTTGTTTATCGAATGGTTTAGGTACCTATGCTCTAAGAATTGGCTTAAATAAAATCTACAAAAACATTTAGTAATTTTGACAGTGTTAATATTATAATTAATTAGGTACTCGCATATTGCTGAATTTCAGTAGAGTTACTACTCTTAGTTTAGTTATGAGATTATTACCAAACTGGTTTATTAGGAAAATACGATGTAGGTACTAATACAGATTTTAATAATGTATTACTTATTATGAAAATTTACATGCATTTACATACCTACCTGTTGCCTACTATTATTTATTATTTTAAAAATACGTACTAAATAAGTAATAAGGTACAATCAACATCACCAAAATTATTTAAAATAAAATAAATACGGTTTTGTTATTTTCAGGTCATTGAATATAATAGCCTGTGCGAAATAGGGTTAATAATTGTAAATGCATTTAAAAATTTATTTGAAAATAAGTTCGTGTTCTTATAAAACTGTTTGGATCAATGGACCTATGTTATGTATTTGACTGTGGGTAGGTTAGAGGAATTTATTTTTAATGGCTATTGTAAAACAAGTCCGCGCCCACTATATTACCACTCTGGTATAAATAGTGAAGAGGTCCGTCAAAAAAAAAAGGCTATTGCAAAGACTGTAAAACGTGAGATAATTATTATTCTACTCCACCTTACGTGTCTTGTCGCTTGCAAACCGTAAAATTGCAAGATTAACTTATTAACATGTGCCTTACATTCTACAATGTATTGCGCGATGGCCAGTAATTTATGCCAGTAATATTTTTGTTTTCATACTTATAGGATGATGAATAAAATATGTAACATCCATAGGTTCCTAATTCCTATTACCTACCTACTTTTATGTGTTTTATATTCTTGTTAAATAATAAAATAAATTTTCTAAGAGAATTGTTAATGAATGTGCAGGTTTGATTTGATAGTGATAATCAAAAACCCCAAATAAAACGAATGAAATTAAAAAATAATTTAGTTATTTTGATTACAATGTAACAAGTTAAAATACAATTTGATATTCATTGCGTAATCAATTCGCCTAACTAAACTGTAAACGCTTAGTCTCATTTTCTACGCAATGTACATAGAATTATTTGTAATTTGCGACTAAACCAGTCACGGTACCAACAAAAATGTATAGCTCCATGGAAGGTACCTCGTGCAATTAGGTAATAAACTGAGAAATTGAGATGTTCACGAAAAGCCGGACAATAGGGGATCGGACTGTTCCTATATTTACCATATTTTATGAATTATTTTTAAAATATAGATTATTAGCAGTCGATTCGCGAAGAAAAAAACGGAATCGGTTGAGAAACGAATTTACAGTGATTTTTTAAAGTTTCAATATGTCTCTCTTTCATAAACGATTTTTTGTATGGAGATTATAAGGCGTTACAAACAAATGACATCACAAGTGGGTATGTGCCTCTCTGTCTAATTTGAATTTCAAACCATTATAACTCGGTCAATTTTAAAGATAGAGCAAAAATTATTTTAGTGTTCGATAACAAAAACTAAGAAGTTTGGATTTATAAAATAAAAAAAAGTACATAGTCCAATCCCTTATTGGCTACAACTTGATAGAGAAGACAAAACTTGCAATACGTAGGGCCCTTCCGAAAAAAAAAGTAACTGTATCAAAGGACTTTCCTTCCTGAACCCCCTTTCATTTTTCTCCTGTTGAGGAAGCACGTTTCTAAACCCAGCACCCACCCATAGAGGTAGGAAGAGGATTTAGATCTGGATATTATGACAAAAAAACGCGCAGAATGGCTTTTTCAGAATGGAGGAAAATGACTAGGAAAACCGACCAAAAGATATGAGAAATAAGTAGGCACGATAGAGGGAGCGCTACTGGCCTTTGAATCCCGTATATAATACCTCGTGTAGGTACTCTCAACAACATCAACGGCCCGTTACAGTCCACTGCTGGACTATGAGCCTCCTCCACTTAAGTGGAGGATTTAGCCATAATCTCCTCGTGTACTCAATGCCTTTGAAAATCGTACAAAATAAAATTACAGACGTTCCTAAGGTGTTTTAGTGTACCTTTTCAACTTAGCTTTTCAAATACCACATTTATGGCGTACGCGTGTGTGTTTGGCTAGGCACGTGGTTAAAGCAACATTGCTATTAAAACATCTATAGGCACTAATTTTCTGCCTGAAGAACCTCTCCTCCAAGTTTTGAGCAGTAAACTGTTCCCCCGGTACATAAACTCTTATCTATGCTGTTTAATAATATTTTTAGATAGAAGGTAACAAACAAACAAACAAACAAACAACCTCTTACCCCAAACGCATATACCGCCTCCGTTCCGTTCCGTCCGTCGTGGGTAATAAAAAGAACGGCAAATTCCGGTTTTACAACACTATGACATTTATCACGTCACGGCTAGAATGTCAACTATTGTGAACGTCTGCTCTGAGCTCAGCTGTTTGTTTGTTGAATCACGTAAACAAAACAGTTTTTGTTCGGTGAAATTATGGTGTAGCCGCGTATTCTGATTATTAAGCTGATTTAAAAAAAGAATTATTCGACAATGAGATCTTCCTTGTTCAGACGACATGGTGCTAATAACCACGAAGCTGAAGAAACAGACCCCTTGCTTCCCGCCAATCAAGGACCCAATGTTGTGGTCCAAAATCAGGTAAAGGTTAAATTATAAGAAATTTATCATGGCTGCATAAATTCTTGTAAACTAAACATGGAACCATTGTTATCTTACCGGTGCGAGGTGACCGTTGTTAATCTACTTTATAATTAGGTTGAGGCTAGAGCTCAATTTGTAACTATAATAGGTTATGTTTATAATGGTTTGTTTGAATTCATAAATTCTTAGCTATGAATAAGTAGGCACCTAAGTTACAAATAAAATGTTTGTGGAAAAAGATTTTTCATTGCAAGGCATTAACCCACAAAAATACAAAGTCCAGCACCCACTTGTTACTGGCTTCATAGGTATACACATTAATTTTATGCTAATGATCATTAGGTAGGTATAGTCTTGAGGTAAGATGACGAGATGCGATCTAAATTTCAATTAGTATTTTTTCAATAAGAACTCCTCTGCCTACCACCTACTATTTATTAGTGTTTCTTTTGATTATACAGAATGTCACTTACTTAGGTACCTACTGCTCTATTTTTAATGATTATGAATAGGTAAGTACAAAGTGACCTTGGAAATTTTTATCATTGAACTAGCACATATTTATGTGCATGTTTATATTTATAAGTAGTGTTTCTTTTTCAAAAGATGTATTGATTGATTAGATTTTAACACATTATTTACCTGTTCCAGACAGGAAAAATAATATTGATGATTGGATTATTCAATATTTTTTATTATCAAAATTATCAGTAGGTACATGCCTATGCAAACTCCTCCTTGATTAGGATGGTTTCTATTTTCTACACACAATAGGTAGAAAACCTATAAGACTACCTACTACTACAAAATACTTAACAAAATTGTCCTTTTGGATGACTCCTTAAAAAAGAAAATAGGTAAATGTGAATCAGATAAAAAATAAATTGTGTTTATCATAAAATAGCCTGGGTTAATAGGTAGTAATTTAATAAATAAGTAGCTTATTATGTTTTCAGCAAGAAAGGAGTGACTCAAGAAATGCTGGTGGTGACAGATCAGATCTTATACCTGAATCAGGAAGCAGTTTACCACAATATATTGCAGCTTTGTCAGGTAATTAACTATTCCATAATTTAATTTAAATATTTGAATATATACATACTTTACAATCTAACAGAAATTGTCGGAAAGACAAAATGTTAACAATTTCTAATTTAAATTGTACCTAGTTAGAGTTTTTAACCCCTTTATGCGAAACCCCAAGACCCTGATTTCCCTACTTATTGTATTTTTTTTTTCATTTCTAGCTACCCTGGGAGCGCTAGCCGCTGGCTCGATGCTGGGTTGGTCGTCACCTGTCATGTACAAAGTCAGCCAGCCCAATAGTACAGTCTACGATTTCCCAATCTCGACTGCAGAAAGCGATGGAATTTCCTCCATCATCAATCTTGGCGGTGCTGCCATTTGCTTTCCTATCGGTCGTGTAATGGATGCCATTGGACGTAAAAAGACCATGCTGTTACTGGTTCTGCCCTTCACTGTAGGCTGGTTGATGATTACCTTTGCCAGAAATGTTGGAATGCTTTTAATGGGTAGACTTTTTACCGGTATAGCTGGAGGAGCGTTTTGCGTCACAGCTCCAGCTTACACCAGTGAAATAGCTCACGACTCTATTCGAGGTACTCTTGGTACCTACTACCAACTAATGGTCACTGTAGGTATTCTTTTCTCTTACGTAGTTGGTAGCTACGCTTCTGTATTAGTTTTCAATATACTCTGTACATTTATACCGATTATATTTGGAATAATATTCGTTTTTATGCCCGAAAGCCCCAGTTTTTTGGTTGTTAAAGGACGCTACGACGAAGCTGAAGATGCATTGATTAGACTACGAGGTTCTACTAATAATGTAGACGTCGAGTTAGAAAAATTAAAGCACAAAGCTGAACAAAATAGAACCCACAACACTTCTTTAAGGACAAATATAGCAAAAAAAACCTCCAAGAGAGCACTTTTAATTTGCATTGCCTTGATGCTATTTCAACAATTTTCTGGAATCAATGCACTGTTATTTAATACATCTACTATATTTGAACATGCTACTACCCTCTTTCGTCCTGAAGTTGGTACTATTTTAATTGGTATAATACAAGTAGTTGCTACTTTCATTTCGTCTGTGTTCGTTGATAGACTTGGCAGGCGAATCTTGCTTTTAACATCTTCATTAACTATGTGTTTATGTACGACTGCTCTAGGAGTCTACTTCTTTTTAAAAGAGCATGGTGCTAGTGAGGACACATTAAACTCTATATCTTGGATATCATTGGTGTCTCTGTCTCTTTTCATTGTAGCATTCTCATTTGGTTTCGGCCCTATTCCTTGGATAATGGCTGGAGAGCTTTGTCCAATTGATATCAAGGCTTTCGTATCCTCCACTAGCAGTACCTTCAACTGGCTGCTAAGTCTTGCTGTCACAAGTAGTTTCCACTCCCTAAGTGGAGCTATAGGGACAGGCCAAGTGTTTTGGTTCTTTGCATTCTCTACCGTGGTAGGATTAGTTTTTGTTTTCATTGTTGTGCCAGAAACGAAGGGCAAAAGTTTGGATGAAATACAAATATTATTAGGTGAACATCAATCTGAAAGGTTAACGGAAAGTGTAGAGTAAAAGGGTCATTGTATCTTGGAGACAGTATTTTCATTAGGTCTCGACTGGATTTTATTGATATTGTATTAAGTATGTACCTAGCAAATATATTTTTATTATTAATCAACTTTCTTATGTATTTTTTGTGGCTTGATCACAGTGAACAGTGAGTGTGTATTGTCGTGAGTTGATCAGTTATATATATTCTAGTTTGTTTACCTATTTTAAATTTAATATCTAGTTTTAATATATATACTTAGTTTGAATATGATATTTAGCTAGCATTAGTTAGTTAGTAGGTAAAGTACTTAGATTAAAAGAATCTCAGAGCAATATTTAAAAGTAGCAATATTATAAAGCTCTTTTGGGTGCTAAAATAGATTTAATAAGTATCGCAGTCGTATTGTTTATAGTCCTAAGCGTTATATTATTTAATGTAGTTTTTCTCAATGAGAAGATGTCTAACACATCGAGATTTAAGTAGTCTATTTAAATCGGAGTAACTATTAAAAATCGTTTGTCGTAAGAGGACCCACAAGTAGATTCTATAACTGTTAAAATTAAACTTAAACGTTGTTATGTGGGCGACATATTCCTTAGTTAAAATTGAAAACGGTTTGTAAAATAACGTTTTTATATGTTGTTCTATCAGCAAGTTGAATTTTCTCATACATCATTATACAAAATTAGGTAGATAGTTGTATAGCCTACGTCTTATCATAAACTATCATCAAGTAGTTTTATAAATAATTGCTATGACTAAAAAGTAAAATAAAAGATTACTGCTATAAGCAATCGTTTTTTCTGTAAGATACCTATCTCCTAATGAATTCGACATTGACTTAATGCGGGTAGACTGGCATTGCATTGAATATAAAATAGAATAGAAGACATTTACCCTCGGTTTTAGGTAGGTAATAATAAGATCTTAGAGAATACTCTAGGGTGACTTACGAAACCCCTAATTGAAATTAAAATTATATTTAAATAGAAAATGTTGTTGCACCATACATAATCACAATTAGGTGAACTGTCAAAATTAATTACAGAAAAATGGCAAATTAACGAAGCTAATAGCGATTAATAAAAATACTCATTTTGAATGACATTTGAACAGTATTTTGAATGAATGAGACAATATCTGACCTCTTTCTCACTTCGTAAATAGTGTTTTCCCGTTTGTACGAGGGTCTATGTGTCTAAGGCACATAATTTATATAGATAAACCTAGGCAGGCCTACTAAAGGGGGCATATCCTACTAACGCTCCTTGAGTACGAGGTAAACGGACGCTTTATAAGATAAACGGTTGCGGCTATACCTACTATATACGGTGTTACAAAAAGACGAGTAAATTTTGTATGGAGACCATCTACATTTTGTATAGGAATGCGATTTTTTTAAATCGTTTTTCGACCTATGTTCTTTGGGGAAAGTTGTTCAGTTTTACGAGCAGATTCACACCCTTTCGGCTTTATTTGTAGTTTTGTAACACCTGGTATAGGTATTTGCATTCTGTGACTATAGCAGATTCTGTTAGATGCGATGAGCTTGACAATATTTAAAATTATAGGTGATTTTGTTTGTGAAGTTTGTATAGTATACAAGTTGCTATTAGGTTTATTTCAGGCGTTTCATTATATCTTTATGATTCAAAATGTTTTTAGCTAGTCTTGTAACACGTACACATAAGTACTAATAAGTATAATCAAAGAACACTACGTTCAATAGTAGTGTACTTTCAACGCTAGATATGTTACCTATCTGTCTATAAATAATTAATTACCTACCTATGGGATACTTATCTATCATCTATGGATTTATGATATGGGTCGGTAATAAATATTTAATATCACAAATAGGTAGGTAGTATAATGTACCTATAGGTTAGTATTTCGCATTGTTTGTATTTAGATATACCCTACTTACTAATAGAAAATTATCATACTATTATGATATAGTATTTTAATATAATAATAACTGAGTTTTAGTACACTTACTATTATCTTCAATTTGTATTAGATCTATCTTTATCAGTTAGGTACCTATTTGGAACTCACTTACATAGCTTGTCTTTATGTTTTTTTAAATCACGTGGATTCACATTCAACCCGAAACTCGGAAAATGCCTACTATTCGATGTGCCTCAGTAGGCAAATACGCATGAAATCGTCCAGTTTAATAGCCGAATGCCGAGACTAAATAAGTATGATTGACCACCATCGCTCATTTAGAAGAGATATACTCGATAAACTCATGCAAACCTAGGTGCATCAATAAA